>JACVVK020000243.1:770000-800000 GCA_018292915.2 Batillaria attramentaria
GCCAAGACAAGTGCCTCTGTTTGTTTGGGATGTCAAGCCACTGGAAAATTCCTGGTCACAGTGACGGGCAATTCATCCAGTCTGAGGGTCTGAACGCTCGTCATCTTCAAAAGCTCATCTGGGATAACAATAATAATTCAGTTCCAACGCCGGCCGTGTCTACTGACGGCGGTGGATACTGACTTGCCACACATGCAGGTTCGAGCGCGGAGTAAGTTCGTGTGAGTGGGAGATGCGGCTGGAATGATACGCGCACCGTGTGTGCACAAGTCAGCGTATTTGTGTATTCATAATAACGAGCAGAGAAGCATGCACTGTGGGTGGTGATTGTTTTGAGATGGTGGAGGAGATGCTGGAGGTGAAAGCGGTTCTGCGGACTCGGAGCTGCAAGGGTTTGCTCTGTTGCTGGAAGGACTCCGCAGCTTCAGGTCACAGAGCACGGGGGTGGATGGGTGGGTGTTTGGGGGTTTAACGTCCTTTTCCACCACATACGGGTGATATCAAAGACGGGGCAACGATGAAAAAGCCAGCACAAATACTGATTTGGCCCCAGCCTGGATGCGAACTCGCGACCCGAGCATTAGAAGTCCAACACTATACCATTCGGCCACTCCGGCTCCCCTAGCAGACGACAGAGGAATGAAGGGGTAGGTGGTCGCTGCTAGCATTGCACAAAAGTGGAATATTGGAGTTTGTTGAAATTTATCCAACACACGAGTCTTTGGCTGCTGAGTTTTTGTGCCTTTTTTTCGTTTTCTTTTTATGTGTGGTGAATTTGTAAGCATTTCTAGGGTGTCATGTTCAGTGTTTTGTTTAATAGGAATATATAGGAACATGAAAATAACTACAAGGCTGTGAATTTGAACTTCACATTGAATCAAAGCTGCAACACTAAACACTATAAATAAACACTAGAAAAAAACAAAAACAAAAACAAAGCTGAGGCTTTCGCAACGGACGCAAACAAGTAGTCTATCAAGCAAAAGCATGCGTAGCGAGGCAGCGACGATGATGATTCCCCCTGGTTTCCCGTCTCCCCATTCCACTGTGAGCCAGTGCACACCGTCTTTCTATCGTTCTTTAAAGGCCAACTAAACATGGATTCAGTGAAATAAATGGTGTTAAAAACAGTCCACGTTCTGTCGCTAGGCCGTTCCTCTTTTGTTCATGTCCAGTCCCACCACCGAAGACTGAAGCCGTCAGAGGCTGTTTTCGTCCGTTACAGCCGCTGAAAAAGTGCCCCCAAGTCCCTTGCGCAAGTAGAGTTTTAGTGGCGTCTCAGTCGTTAAGCGATCTCTAGGTCCGAGTTGCGTGGCTGATAGGGTGTTTTTGAGAACGTCAAATGCCAGTTTTCTGCATCTTGACGGCCCCGAACTGTCCTGAGGAGCCTGGAGAGCCCAATGGTAGAGGCCGGCCTGTTGCAGTGGACTGTCGATGCTCGGGTCGTGAGTTCGAATCCAGGCTGGGAGCAAAATATTTGTGCTGGCCTTTTCCCTCGTTGTCCCGTCTTTGATATCACCCCGAATATGGTAGGAAAGGACGTTCAACCCCAAAACAAACACCCACCCTTCCAAACTGTACTGCCATAGCATCACTGAGAGGCCGCGTACGGATAACGCGCTGCGAATTAGCTCACGGTAACCCTGACGGTGCCCGTGTACCGCACCAGCTATTCAGGTATTCAGGTTCAGCTGAACAAATAATAACCAGTTTTGCAAGGCCGAAAATATTTCGTATTTACCTGTGGCTAGATAATGCACCCAAAGTCACAAATGAAGCTTCAGAAAAGACCAGCCCGACAGCACCTTACCTAGGACAGAGTTCACCTCCTCAACTCTGGATCCAGAGCCACTGACTCTGGAGAGAGAAACCGGAGGAAGGCGGGCTGCATTGTTTGTTGAAGTTTGGCCGCTATGCTTCCTGATGAGAGTTATGGAAACTGCAGCGATAGTTTGAACTCCCGGCCCAAAACTGATCACCGCTGTGCTTTGAACCCTCAGCACTCGGGGAGGGTAGTGTTCCCCAAAGATTACAAAATAACCAACGATTTGGAAAACAAGCAAGAGAGCGAGACGGGAACTGCAAAACATAGTTGGGTGTAGAGAGATTCCCCCCATGGTCTGCGGCTGCCGAGGTACTGGGTAGTTATTCACTCAGTGGCAGAAGCTGCATGATCTGTTTCATGAACTAGGCAAGAAGCTTGAGTTAGACATTCGTAAATTATTATTATTATTGTTGTTGTTGTTATTATTACCATAGACATTTATCGAAGTGACCGCCCTAATTTTTTCTCATACTCGTCAATTTTCAGTGGTTTTATTTGCCAGAATCAGTTCTTTAGGCCGAGTTGAGTAGGGGTTAGGGTGTGAGACCGAGAGCGGGAACACTGGTGTTTTTTGTTGTCGTTGTTCTTTATCTGTCTCTTGTTTTCCTGTCTCTTAACATTTTTCTTTTAAATTTGATGTCAGCTGCCCCATCCCCACTGAGTACTAGGTCTGTGTCAGTGGCGTGAGAGTTTTGGTGTAACTACGCAATAGGGGTTAGGTTGTGAGGCCGCGTGAACACTCGTCTGCCGTTTTGCCCGATTTCAAGATTAAAAAACAAACAAACAAACAAAAAACCGTTGTCAACTGCCCTGTTCCCAGTGAATAGTCTTGTGTCGGTGTTGTAACAGTTTAACTATAACAGAACAATTCCGCCGTACCTGAAAACCATCAGTGCTTGTAATATTTCCCAATTTTGTTTATTTTATACTGAGGCGTTACCATACAGTTTGTAGGGAAAAAATATCGTCGTGTTGTCCATTTGCAACGGTCCCTAAGACAGATCTTGGCTCTGCCTGCCGTCTCCGTAGAACTGTTATCGCACAGAAAATCTACAGGAATATGACCGAGACATGTAAACGGCTAAACAGGTCATTTTCTCATACTTTCAAGCCGTCAGGGGTAAACCCCTTTGGTCAGGCGTAAGGCACAAACCACAATCAGGACTCTTTTTCCCAGACCGTGCAGAAGTGACTCCAACCTGCCACTCCGCCCGACACCACGACAACGCCCACCCCATCTTCGTCCTGTCGACGACCTCGCGACATGGGTGTATCGCGCAGGGCATCACCCGCTAATGCAGAACAAATAATCATCCGCAAATGGAGCAATCCTCAAAAGGTTAATTAGCGTAGCAGACCCGCAGACAGCAGTATCGCGTTCACCGGTTGGCTGGCCACATGAGAGCGTAGCCACGGTTATCAGATTCGGCTAGTCTCGCGGGACAGGGTCGGGATGGGAATTTAATGGCGGGGTTGAGAAAACACAACAAGGCTTTGGGGAATTCACGACTTGAACCTGCTATCCGAAATAACAAAGGCCGGATTGAATGAACATACAAGGAATAGTCAGTAACGGGTCGGTCATCACGATCAGTTCAGCTGGGAGTTGGAAACCGACCTAGTCAGTCAGTCGCTAAGTCACAACTATCACTAACAGTGCAGAATGGAAAATGACATGAGCCCTTACCCCTCCCACCTCCCCCCTCCCACCCCCACGCCACCCCCCCCCCAAAAAAAAACCCACAAAAAAACAAATCAAAACAAAAAACAAACAAACAAACAAAACAAAACAACGCGCGCGCGCGCGCACACACACACACGCACACACACACACACACACACACACACACACACACACAGAGCAAAACCCCAACAACAAAACAAACAAAAACCAAAAAAACAAAAAACAAAAACCAACAAAAATAAGAAAACAAAAACAAAACAAACAAATAAGAACAGCCAAAAAAAAAAAAAAACCCCAACAACAAAACAAACAAAACCCAAAAAACTAAAAACAACAACAACAACAACAAAGGAACAGAGTCAAACAAAAACAACAAAAAACCCAAACAAAAACAGCAAAAAACAAACAAACAAACAAACAAACAACGCAACGAAACGAAACAGATGTACATCGTGCAAACGACAGAAGAACACCGGCGTCGAGACAACCGGCAAACAAACTGAACACTGTCACAGTAAGCCAGTCTGAACAAACTTCTCTCAATTCGATCTCATCGGCCGCCCTTGGCGGACAAGGGCTACCTTCCACAGTTCCAAAATAAAATGGACAAGACAAGAACTAAACCTCTCAACTAATTGGGATGCCGAGTCCGCTGGACTTCACGTTCCTGCACAGTTCCATTCTGTCCCACCTGACCGGTTCCCTTCTCGGCTCTCCCCCCCCCCCCCCCCGTCCCATTCGGACACACAAAAAAGGGACGAAAACAAACAACACAGGCAAACAAAAAAACATGTATACATGTATCCAACCAGACGTTTATTTACCTTCTCCGTCTCAACGGACCACCACGATGTCCGTGTTTTTGCGCTGGACTTTCCGGCCCGCACCCGTTCCCAGCTGACCGGCCCAAGTCCGGGCGGCTGGCGGCGCTGAAGAAACAGCCGACCTGCCGCTGCCCAGTGATGACTCCTTGATGAACTGGGCAGACCCTACAGGGACTTGAGACGACTGTAGTAATCTCTTCCTCGCTCTGGTTATCTTGTCGACAGCACTAACAACAAACACGACCTTGCGCAGGATCTCTTGTGTGTGTGCATACTGGTGCAGAATGTCTCCAAGTCTCAGTCCTGCCTGAGTCAGATATCGTGTGAACCGAAAAATAAAAATAAAAAATGCTACGTCTGTGGTAGAAGTATGAGGGATATCGGTGATAGCAATGACAACAAAAGGGTGTTGAATCCGATGTCAGCCAGACTGAGAAACAGTGAAACTTTGGTCTGCTGTGACGTGCAGCTACAATTACTAACTCACTGAAAATGGAATAGTAATTTACTGCCGTAAGAACATCGGAATGACTCACTGCACAGCATCAATATAAAAAAAATCAGTCTGAACTGACTGACCAAATCCCTTGTAATCCCTGTAATTCTGAACTCACGATCCATATTTTGGTTATGGTTATACTGGTCGTAACTGTCTTTAATGTCATCGTTTGTCTTTCGAAAATTGCCTCCCGGCTGTGAGCACAAGGAAGAGTGAGTGAGTGAGTTTAAGCCGCGCAAGCGTCAGCACAAGGAAGTATACTGACCTGATTTGACAAAACTGACGCTGTAAGCCGGTACTGAGTATATATCTTTACTCTTGTGTACACAGTTTTCTCTGGTATGCTGTAGAAAAAGGGCCACGGTCACAGAAAATTTAATGTATAAAGCATTAACAATATTTGAAACAGTTTCTCTTTTGTTTTATTTCGACTGTTTTTTTTTCTTCTCCCCCAAAAGGTCTAAGCCATTAGGAATGTTTTATTTTGTGCGGACGATATGCCTCACTGTACCCAGGGCCGGGGGTCTGTCAGAACATGTCTCGCATCATCACGCGTCATCACGCGAGACCAGGGGAGGCGATTCGACAGGTTTTCTCGTCAGCGCACGCAGCGTGACTCGGGGAACCGCGAGAGGTGATTTGAATTAGCACGGTTGACTGAAGGTGTAAACAACATGCGACACCAAGCGGCGGCAAGAGAAACAACTTGCAGGAAACTCTCAGCCACGCTAGCTGCAGCAAAGAACTCGTTTATACAGTTCATTTTTCTCTTCGTCAACTTTTTTTCCCCCCTCCCAGTTCCCTTTTCTTTCCGATTTTTTTTTCTTTTCTCTCAGTGGCTGTGTGGAAGCAGGGGGGGGGGGGAGGAAAAAAAAAAAAAAGGAAAAAAAAATCCGGCGTGTCGCTCCAGCCGCTAGACAGGGTGGAAACATATGTTCTGTGCCTGAACGCCGTTTCTGTCTGAACAGTCTCTCTGGTAAAATGCACTCCCGTTAGAATACCGCCGGCGTCAGTAAGCTAACCCGTCGGCAAGCCGGCAGATTTCGGGGTGTGTTTGACACTCGACCACGTCCTAAGCAAACAGCGGCAGTTCGACCATCTGACGATTGTGCTTGGCAAGTACCGTCTGTGCTGGGGGTGAAGCGGCTGCCTAATGACTGTAATGAGTACTCTTTTACCTTCAAAAATCTGCAGGCCTTGTTTTAACAAATCCTCCGTCTGTATCAAGTCCTCCCGAGCCCCGTAGCGCGGGCTTCGCTTAGCACTCCTTTACCTTCTTGGAGAGATCTGTCGACTCCTTTTGACTGATCAGTCTAGCGGCGTTGTGTGTGGTAGACATGTATCGACCGCAACTGTTTTGCTCCTAATTGCCTCCCCCCCCCCCCACTTACCTCATCCAGCCCATCCTCTCGCCTCGTCCAAGCCACACACACACACACACACACACACACACGTACGTGTGTGCCGAACCTGTTGAGTGATTCCGAATGAATTCGTTTTCATCCCAATACTGATTTTGCATTTCTTTTTCTTTCTACTTCAAAGCCGCTGTACTAAGATATCTTTGTTTGTTATTCAGTTCTGACAGATTAATTTCCTTGGAAGTTTTGACATTTTGCTGCAACCGCAACTGAAATGTGCCAATGTGTCCCTGAGCTGCGGCGTGATCTGCAGTAGCCTCTTGTCAACAAAGCTGTGAAGTTTGGTGTTTTTTTGTTTTTCTGCTGCCCCAACTTTTTTCCCAGTTCCAGTGGCCGGTGTTCCTCCCAGGTAATGGGTGGAATACACAGAGGGCTCGGAAGCTGGGGCAATTTTTATTATGCATGATGATGGAGATGAGGATGATGGTAACATGATGCTATGGAGGTCCGTGTGGTTTGGGACTGCGGGACAGGGCCGCATTCCACGCTTCCTTAACTATACCGGCATTAACCAGGCCCGGGAACAACGGCACCTGCGGTGTCGGTCGTGTAATCATCCACATCATAAGACATGTCATACCAAGCGAAGCACCCCCAAAGTCGCACCCGTGAAGTGGGTGAATCTCGGCTGTGTGGCAACAGCCTCCCCATTGGGCCCATAGCACACCCGCTCTGGGTAGGAGCCGACCAAGGTAGGAAAAATCCCGCTTGCCTCGGCCGGCTGGGACTCGAACCCGGGTGTCCCGGTCCATGGTCCGAAGTGCTAAACACTACACTGCGGGGGCCGGTCAAGTTTGGTTTCTTGATCGTTGACAAATTTACAAACTATGACCATTTAACAACGACACTTGAAATTGCAAGGTGATCCCTGCAGATGAAAACTTAAAACTTGAAAACGAGTCGTGCGACTCAGCTGAGCCGGTAACTGAACCGATCATAGTACACTAGTGTGTGCGTAAATCCTGATAAAAGTAAACGTTCCCATTGCACCCGTGAGGGGCCGCGTGTGGAACTGAAACTGACCAACACTATGCATGCAGGAATAAACACTGTAAAACAAACAAAAGGAAAAGGAAGGAGAAGAAGACAAAACAGACGATTAACGCAATTTGTGGCACAGTACACTGAAATAATTGTGACGCGCTTCCACAGGGAGGCCGCCTGAGCAAAAACCGATTGAATTTCCTTTACATCAGCAAGGGGACCAGAAGTTACTTCTACCAATACTACCAATCCCAGTGCCAAAGGGGGAGCCGGGATAGCCGAATGATAGAGCGTTGGATTTTCAATGCTCGGGTCGTTAGTTCGATTCCCCGCTGGGGCCAGATATTTGTGCTGTCCTTTTTCTCGTTGCCCCGTCTTTGATATCACCCATACGTGGTGAAAAAAGGACGTTAAACTCCCAAACACCCACCCACCCATCCAGTACCGGCCAAAGACCCTATTGCAACTCCTTCAGAGATCAAACAAGGTCTAAGCGGCACAGCACAAAGCTCCCCACACAGCATACTGGCTCCACCAGGCCTGTGCAGAACCGCGACACGGTAAAGGGGGAGATTCTTTGATGCTGATAGTAACATGGCCCAGAACACGTCTGTTAGGCAGCCTTTGATTGGTCACCTGTTTAGCCAAACCAATCAGCATTGTCGTAACACCGCGTAATCGGCCAATGGCTGGATGTAGAACACAGACGGGTCCTGGGGGTATAGTTTTGCGATGCCCGTCGGTGGCCGGTTATTGAGGTGAGCAAGCCGCAGTCCCCGTGGGGAATACAACAGACTGAGAGTTGTCAGTAACGGTAATGGGTTAGTTTGTAACGGTAGCCGACATTTTGTTACAGCATGTAGATGTGGTCATAACATGTGGTGAACCACAGTTACACAGGTTAGTATTAGAGGGAGGTCTTTCTGTTGTTTGGGTTAGCATTTAGTGTGGGTGACGACAGTCATAACTATAACAACAACCGACAGAAGTAAGCAATCGATCACCTAACACACAAACAGGTTTATACTGTTTAACTGGCGAAGGACGACATTGAAAGGATTGTTTTATCGACGTTCACTTGGTCGATCGTCCGCTCACCCATTCATTCAATCCGGCAATCAGCCTGTGATAAATCGAGTGACTGACAGACTTCTAAATCAGTCCATCCATCCATCCATCAATCAATCAATCAATCAATCAATCAATCAATCAATCAATCAATCAATCCGTTTCAAGAAAAAAAAATTACCTCTTACAGTCACTATAAATAATGCTTAAAGACACTCGCTGAAATCCGTAGATTCAATCAATTCAACAGTGTTTCCTTCAATCCGGCAATGACTGAATCCAGCAATCAATCAATCAAACAAGCGGCAATCATTCAGTCTATCCATCCACCCCTCCATCCATCCAACGATCTTTTTTTTTTTTTCGCCCAGTCAGTGTAACGCTCAAGCGAACTCGTTTCTAATCCGAGGGTACTTTTGCCTTTGTTTTCGGGTAAATGATTTCACGGCATGCCAGCAACGCTGCACATCTGTGCATATGCCGCTAGCCATACCAGACGAAGAAGTACTGAGAAGGGGAAAAAAAATGGAATGAACATCAGAAATATTTTCGGCAGCTGAAGAAACCCGATCATGATTGGCCTGACGGGCATGTAATATTGGACTGATACAAGCTCTTTGATTGGCTTGACGAGGGTGTAATATTGGCGCTGATACGGGCTCTTTGTAGAGTGAGCTCTGTTCGCCACATTCCCGCTGCTTCTGAGGGCGGGCCGAGTGCTAGCAGCAGGGAATCCTGGGTAGCAGTCGGGTGTAGAATAACGACCACCCAAATACTGCGCTAAATACCCACCCGATAAATGTAATTCATTCTAAATTAGAACTTGTAATATTCTTTTCTGTTGAGAGGACAAAATTGTGGCAGATGAGAGTTTACAGGAAACCAAATTCTGCCCTAACTGAAACGGATAAATACTAGTCTGCCAGTGAAAAGTGATAACGTTTCCGATGGGGACTCTGGCACCAGTTATCATTCCAAGATCAACGTATAAAAATTGGCAATTTATTTTTTCAAAGAAAGACTCGCGAGCTCGATTTGAAATGTCAAGATGTTCTGACCCAGAATCAGTCGAAACTGACTATCCGTGTCTTACAACAGTCGAGTTTTAACTTCTCTTCGTTTGCTTCCAAGTACATGTATGTCTGTGTTGTTGTTCTTTTATGAGACTGGGCTCGGACCCGGCCAGGTATGTGCGTTTACATCTAGTCAAACCGAATTAAAGGTCTCAGCTCCTAACAAAAAGCTTTCCGAAGTGTGAACAAATTTTACGGAGTCGACCGTGCAAGCACAGTCAACTGTCACAGTTGCAGAGTTTTCAGCGCTTCGGGAACCCTTATAAAACCAGAGCACGAGTTTGCCGTGACATTATTTGGCTTTTGGTCAGTGAGCGAGACACGTCGCTACAGTGTCTAGCGGATGTTGAGTGCTGCACGATCTTTCTCGCTCAGTGTCAAAACGCAAACTGAGCTGTGAAATCAGGTTGCCCTTGGTTTTTATTGGGGTTTCAGGGACGCTGAAAACTCTGCAGCTGTGACAGAGTTGACTGTGCTTGCACGGTCGACTGTAAATTTTTGTTCACATTTCGGAAAGCTTTTTGTTGGGAGCTTAGATCTTTAAAGCCGGATCTGCAATCTCAACAAAAAGGCACAAACAGTGTTAAAACAACAACAACAACAAAACTATCCGACTCTGTCACAGTTTCAGTTTTCAGCGTCCCTGAAACCCCTGTAAAAGCCAAGGGCTACCTGATTTCACAGCTCAGTTTGCGTTTTGACACTGATCGAGAAAGATCGCAGTGGCTAGTCTTCTCGTGCAGCACTATGCAGCACATAACGCCCGATAAAAGCTTTAGCGATGTGTCTCGCGGCTCTGAAGTCACCGCGAACTGACGGCGCTCTGGTTTTATATGGGTCTCCGAAGCGCTGAAAACTCTGCAACTGTGACAGAGTTGCCTGCATAATGCACAGTCGCAGGAGTCGCAGTGAAAACAACAACAACCCAACCCCCCCCCCCCCCAAAAAAAAAAAAAAAAAAAACCAAACGTTTGCGGCTTTGAGATTGAGATTGCAGTCCTTTTAACTGAAGCGACCCGGGATCAACCCTGCTACGAACCCCGGTTGAACCCGGGCCCAGGACCAACTCGCATTTCAGATCTAAACATGCAGCGGGCGTCATGATATGATGCTTTCGTCAAGGCATGACGCCGGGCATAACGTAAGTTTTCATACGTCATTGTCAGGCATGACGTAAGTTTTCATACGTCATTGTCAGGGTTAGACTTGCAGAGAATATAGTGTAATCGCTATTGATCACGAGTCGAGGTAAACTTCGAGTTGATTAGTCAGTTAGTTAGTTATTTAGGGCTAAACGCCGCACAAGCAACAAAGATTAGTTCGCGGCTAAGCAAAGTCTCCCTCCGCCAAGTCATTAAAACGTAAAAGGGTAGTACTTAAAACATGATGTAAATATATAAATATATATTTTTAAAAAATCTAGCTGGTTTAAATGAGATGACATATCTCTGATCGATTCGAGTCCAAGACTTTAACGGGGAGCCGGGGTGGTCGAATGGTAGAGCGTTGGACTTCTAATGCTCGGGTCGTGAGTTCGATCCCCGCTGGGGCCAAATATTTGTGCTGGCTTTTTCGTCGTTGCCCCGTCTTTGATATCACCCTCTGTGGTGGAAAAGGACGTTTAACTCCCAAACACCCCCCACCCCTCCAAGACTTTAACAACAGCTTCACAAGTAAGGACGTTTGATCAAGGAGAACCTGGGTTGTAAACAGCCTCTTTACCTACCATGATGATTACCTACCAGAAGTATTATTTCAACTGACTTACGGTGCGCCGGACAAGCGTTTTATTTGTCCATCCCTACATTCCTTCGTGCGTCCCGTCGGGGAGCCGGGGTGGCCGAATGGTAGAGCGTTGGACTTCTAATGCTCTGGTCGTGAGTTCGTATCCCGATTGGGGCCAAATATTTTTGCTGGCTTTTTCATCGTTGCCCCGTCTTTGATATCACCCGTATATGGTGGAAAAGGACGTTAACTCCCCTCCCCCATCCTCCTCCCCTCCCCCCCCCTCTCCCCGGCCCCCCGGTGCGTCCCGTCATTATTTTTTTATCAGTAGAACCGTTTCCGTTCCATTCTGCAGTTAGTTGGTTTAACGGGCATTTTAACGGGCACTTTTTTTTTCCCAAGTTCAAGTTTTCCAGTTTTCCAGATTTTTTTTTTTGGCCCATTGTAATCATGATATTAAAACAGCAACACATGCGTTGGGCGATGTTCCAGCCGAGTTGTACACGGAGCGACCGGGTAGTATTTTTGTGACACTGAAAAAAATTCAACGGCATCTGTGGTGTAACAGTGGAACGGAGCCTGGCTGATAGTGATATGCATGGTCTGCGTGACATGTGTGAGCTGAAATTCGTTACATGTGATATACATTTGTCCTAAAAATGACCAGTTTGCATTGTCCTCATAAAATTTCTTTGATACAAGTTGAATTCAGTTTAGGCAACCTAAGCTGCAGTACCTGACCATCACTGATCATCATCATCATCATCATCTATATCAGTGATTTCTGGATTAGTCTTAGGGGTGCAGGGTTGCTTGTTAATTTTTGTTTCTGTTTGTTTTGGGGTTGTTTTGTTGTTGTTGTTGTTTTGTTTTGGGTTTTCTTGTTTTTTGGAGGGCGGGGGTGTTTTTTTTATTTTTATTTTTTAAAAATAGTATTTGTGTGCTAGCTGCCATGCCGAATACAATGTGCCACTGAGTTTCAAAGGGCCGCATTTCAATGTCACGCATCGGCAACTCAGTGTTCTCGACCGACTCCGTCCTCATCGGTTGCTGGGATTCCAGCACTAAGCCGTACCGGCGACTGAGACTACCAGTGACTGAGAGACGTGAGGTCTCCATTCCCCTCTAAATCCCCTGCACTTTACATTCGTCACTAAAACTCATTTGTATGTCTGTGCGTTTGCTGATGGTCAGATAGTGTCAGGTCTAACTGGAAACATGCAAACCATTTTCACGGTTTCCAAGCCCTGAAATGCGTGCGTGTATCGTCGGTCAGTGTAGAGAGCCCGCAGACATGGAACCGGCCCAGAGTTACAACATGGTAGGTACGGTTTACTGAATCATGAGGTACCGGGCAGCATTTCGTCTGAACAAACCCACCCTCTTGTGTCAGTCCGGGGACCCCCGGAGACCGCGCGTGCAGCGAAGGGCGTTGATTGGACGACGAAGCACTCGCGGAATGTCACGGACCAATGAAACTTTATTTACTCTTCTTGACGGACAGGTAGGCGGCGCGGAGATAGTGACATTCCCGCCATTTCTGGGTGGCGCGAAAGCGTTGCACGTGCGTCCCGCCCAGCAGATGTGCGTCCCCGCCTCATGCACGTGCACCTTGCCCCAGCGCCGCCTGTCAATGCTAATGAGTCTTCAGGCCACGCCCCTTCTCAGCTCCGGCGCCGGCTGTGGGATGGTGATGGTGCTTGCAACACTTCATCACCTCTCTGCCTCCCCTCCCTGGTGCCGCACACCCCCCTTGTTCTACAGCGCCGTGACGCGTTTTCCCGTGGCGGAATCTGCCTTGCTGCTGTACGGGAGTACTCTCGGTATCTCGGGGGCACGGCCATTTGCAGTGAACCGAAGCTGGTACTGCCGACGAATATTAATGTTACAACATCACCGTGATTGTACCACTGTGCCGGCGGAGTAGACCTGTGCTGCACTGATTTGTCATTTCCGCTGACTTCTGTGATATACCACTGGAAAGTCGGTGAAAATTGGTTGTCAGCTTGGGCTTCAGAAATCAGGACTGAGACTTTAAGAATTCAGTTCTGAACTGAAAACGAAGATACAGCAAAACGGCATCAAAAAGTCATTTTGATTGGACCAGCCGGACAGCCGCCACAAACTCACCCAGCCAGCAGCAGCCAAGACTGAGGACAGCATAATTCATATTTCTTCAGACTGAGGGAGAAGAAGGGGGGAAAATCCGTCCGTGTTTTTCAAAATAATCTTGCTGTTTACCGCGAAGAGATAACTGCACTCGTGGTTTATCAGCATCGCCGTCACCACCCCTTCGCCATCAGTCCTGACCCCTGACCCAGAATTCCCGCGAGCGGCACGTGCGTTGACAGCCTGTGACGTCACAGCGGCCGAGCGGCAGGCCGTAGAGACTCGCTCTTCACCAGGACGGCTCGGGAAACTACGGCCGACGCCTGGGCGCGAGGCTAGCAACGTCTGGGAGCCGCCTCACCTGCCCCAGGGAGAGGATTGAGATCAACCAGGTAGCGAAGATCGCCAGATCGCGCTGACGGACTCCAGGCATCTGGGACAACCGAGTCTCTTTTGGTCCCGGCCAGCCAGCGCGGAGTTGTCCGTCAACGAGTCCCGGCAAACGTGACGCAGCTTGGCTACGGGTAGAGGGCGCTTCATCAGTGAGTCAGTTCCGCCAGTCGCAGGCACCCCCTCTCGTCAAAAGCGAAACACTTGTTTGACTGGCCCGGCCCTCGTGTTTGACGCGAGGAATGAAAATTCATTGCCTGTGTTATCATTATTCGCCAGCATCGTGTCGGAAGAAGTTCATCTGTGAGCAGGCGCATCTCTCTCTCTCACTTCTCGCGTCTCTACTTATCTCTATCAGTCTCGGTTTTTGACTGCCGCTCCTTGATCAGTCGTGCCCGTTTTATCCGCTGCTTAGCTGCCTGTGTTTATTTGAGGAAGAAATTGGTGCAATCCGGCAGCTTGTTTTACATTTCATCGCCCAAGTTTCAGTGGATTGTTGTTCCAAAACCTTGTCCTAAATTCTCGTGAATTCGTGGAATTGTTTTCCAAACAACTGTGCAGACCCCGTGGAAAAATGATTGTTTTCGGCTGCAGTGACTGACTGAGCAGCGCGCGAGGGGTTGTTTCGAAAACTCCATCCTAAAACTTGCTCGACTGTTTTGAAACAAATCAGTGCTAAGCACTGTTTTTCAAAGCGGAGCCAAAACCACCATGGACGTGTATTGAAACGCATTATCCCTGTTTTCAAAACTTGTCCGGCGTCGGAAAATATCCTACAAAGTTTCGACCCTGAGCACACAACACTATCAAGTCATCGTCTTCCACAGTGGGTCGAATGTTTTGACGCGATCGTTTACCAGTGAAACTTGATCTTGACGAATCTGCAACAAAAGCTGAGTTGCACGACAAATTAATGTTTACAAAACGGAATATCTTTGTTTGACTTCTGGAATTTATGCCGTGCGAACGAGCTTGTTTTCATTTCATAGCCGACGGATGTGAGCTGCTGTTTACGGCAGGCTGATTGGAAGTAACTGGTTGTTTTGCCTCAGCCAGCCAACAACAGAAAAACAATCGTCAAGGGAACATAAAAACAGGATTATTTCGTCGCCCGTTTGATGCCCGTGCTGTTTTCTTTCCTTTCTTTTCTTTTTTTCCGCTTTTTTGTGTCAGAGAACGAAAGACGTACTGAAAGACACAGCAAGGAACGGTTGAATTTTTTCAAGTGACGATCAACACTGACTGAGTTTATTTTTGTGTTTTTTTTTGTGTTTTTTTGTTTTGTTTAAACCGAACGACTGAAATAGCTTTCCAAAGAAGGATGTATTTCAGCAGCTTTGGTGTTTGAATTTGGAATCCATTGCAAGAAGTGAATGGACACGATTTTCAAGTTCTCAGTGTGTGCTACAGTCAGTTTTACAATTTATATTAATAATTTCAAAAGCCGCCATCAGGTGTGGGTTCTGTTTATCAGCTTTATCATTCTTGATATCAGCAGATACACAACTGAACTGGTGTGATGACAAAACGCTGACAGACACTGAGTAGTCAGTTCCTTTCAGACGGATGACAATTAAGACAAAGAACGGCATTGTAGTCTTTCTTTCTATTGGATCCGCCAATGAAGTGGGCAGAGGCATCCTTTTAAATTGTGAAATGTTTCTGTTCTTATGAACATTACAGTCCTAGTGAATTGCGAACAACACGAACAATGGTTTATCAACAAACAGTTGTGTGATGTTAGATGATAATTTCTTTAGTTTGAAAAGGAGGTTATCTAACCCGCTGACTGAGTGACACGGCTTCAGGACTAACACGTCCATCACGCCATCATGGACTACCACCGACTTCCACTAGGTGGCGCTTCGGACTTTCTGCACGCGCAGGGAATCAAACTCGAGCACCACGCGGCTATGGCCGGTTCGGACTTTGCCGGTCTCCGGTCGTCCATGTCCGGTTCGGACTTCTCGTTCCGGCTGAGTGACCACGACCTTGGGCATCGGACGACAGCAGGAGCGGCGGTCCCTGGTTCGGACCTCGGCTTGAAGGATCACCTGGATATCATGGAATACGGGAGACGGAGTTCCATGGTGAGTTCAGGGTCGTTCAGCTCCTCGGATATCGGTCAGAAGTCTCCCGGAGTGACCGGGACGGACTTTAGCCACAAAGCTGCCGTGTCGGTGAACGATTTCGGAAACAAAGTAGCGGTACCGACTTCTGAGGTGTCCCCTGCGAAGGCTTCCGTCCCAAAGTCCAGCCCCAGTCTGGACTCCGTGACTTTCAAATCAGAACAACCTGACACAGACACGGACAGCAAATCCCCTTCCGCCGTGAAAAAGGAATCCACCAGCAACGACAGCAACAACAACAGCACGAACACCAACAACGGCAGCAACGGCAACAGCAACACCAGCACCAACTCAACCACCAACAGCAGCAACAAAGAAGCGGAGAGTTTCACGGACCCCAACGTGAAGCCTCCCTACAGTTACGTCGCTCTGATCGCCATGGCCATCAAGGAGTCTGGCGAGAAGAGGCTGACCCTGAGCGGCATCTACCAGTTCATCATCAACAAGTTCCCCTACTACGAGAAGAACAAGAAGGGCTGGCAGAACTCGATCCGTCACAACCTCTCCCTCAACGAGTGCTTCGTGAAGGTGCCCCGGGAGGGAGGGGGCGAGCGCAAGGGCAACTACTGGACCCTGGACCCCGCCTTCGACGACATGTTCGAGAAGGGGAACTACCGGCGACGCCGACGTATGAAGCGACCTTACAGGCCTCCCATCTCGCTTCCCAAGCCTCTCTTCGCAGATTCGGGGTGCGCGTTCGGACCAGTATCCCTGGCCGCCAAGGCGTATCTCGGACAAGGTTACGCTCACCACCAGCAGTACCCTCAGTACCCGGGGTGGGCGCTGACGCCGCACCCTCACCACCACTCCGCGGGGATGAGCGCCTCCAACATGGGTGCCATGTCGCAGCTGGGTGGCTACCCCGGGGGAGCGGGCAGCGCGTGCCAGCGCGTGCCCGCCTCCATCAACGGCCTCAACCCGTACCCGACCATGCAGTCCGGAGGGGTAGGGGGCATGCAGATCTCCCCGACCCCCTCGCCCTACTCCCACGGGCACCACACCCAGTTCAACGTCAACGACTACACGGCGTCGGTGGGGGTGGCGACGTCGGCGGCCGCGTTCGCCTTCCCGTGTCGTCAGCAGAACGACAACTTCAGCCCCGTACATTACAGCTACTGGAGCGACAGGTGACACTCTCTCTTTATTCTCTTTTTTGCTGTAGTAGTAGTTTGATGATGACGACGATGATGGCAATAATGGTGGTTAATGGATGATGATGACGACGATGACGACAATGATGGCAATAATGGTTGATGATGATGATGATGGTGGTGATGACGACGATGATGGCAATAATGGATGATGGTGGTGATTGGTGCTTTGTATGTGCCATAACACTCTGCTCATTCTTTCCAATTTATTGACTTATCTACATTTATACTTGCTGCTACATTTACATTTTTATTTGGTTAACTGTGGAACGCAGATGGTACATTTCATTAGCAGACATCATGAATACTTTCAATTACAAATAATGTAACGATTTGGATACAAACACAACTAGCTACATTACGTAATTTTCTTTCTTTCTTTCATTCTTTCTTTACGTTTGTTTTGGGATTTTAAACGGAACAGATACATGCGTATTACAACATTTACACAATACATGACTTATGACATCATACAGTCTTACAACTGATGTGACCTACCAACTATACAATCAAATACAGCAAGTCAGTTATGAGCATGAACAAGATAAACTTATGACATACTCAGTAAAATTCCATTATAGCAACCTTGCGATGGCTGATCAGAAATTAGGAGATTTAGTTATTTAATTAGTTAGTTAGTTAGTTAGGGCTGAATGCCGCGCAAGCAACAATGACTTTTTTGCGGCTAGAAATTACGAGAGAGAGAGAGAGAGAGAGAGGGGGGGGGGACTCAGTTGGTGAGCATCCTCTTTTCAACAGTTTCTTTCTTTCCTGTTCTTTATATCAGGTGCACATTCACGTGTTTCCAGATCACTATAACTGACGGGTTTTCAAAATTTGTATTTATTTATTTATTTCTAGCTATTTCCTGCACATCGGTCGGACAGGTCACATACATCTGCTTTGAATGTATTCTGTTCTATTCATTTTCTTTTTCTTCTGCAAAATGGCTGACGTGTCTTCCCAGCCACGGTATGCAGCATGAAATCATTTTATTATTGTTACGCTTTTCTTTTGAAACTTTTGAAAGTAAAATGTGAATAAGGAATCAGTACCCTTTGCAGCGCGCATATATCTATAGAACTGAATATACGGCAGTTTTGTGAATGCGACAGGGAAGAAATACGACCAAGAATGAATGAATGAATGAATGAATGAATGAATGAAATTATGCAACTAGATAAATACATACTTCAATAGATAAATATATACTTCAATAGAAAAATAAATACATAATAGATAAATATGTAAATAGATAAATAAAGACAGAAAGAAATAAAGAAATACGCACATACATATACAAATGATGAGAGATAGTTTTCACAATGACCACTGGAAGACGACGAAGATGTACATCCGGATTAAATCAAACTTCTTATTCGGGCCAGTGATAAATCTTAAAATTGACTTAACCACAGTAGTGTGTGCATCTCGGATTCCAATTTTATTTTTATTCGGTTCATTGCTCTGACTGGCAGGGATTTGACCCCCTGCATCTCCTCTAAACTGTCCGGTTACAACCATCTGATCTGTTCCTTCAATCGCCCGATCGGCTTGATGTTTATTACTTTTCATTATCGTTCGTCGGTTACATCAGTTGTGATTGCAAGCCCTGTAAGATGCGAGAACAAGTGTTACTGAAACGCTGTTATATGCCTTTTTCCGGTAAAAAAAAAGCGTACTGAATAAACAAATAAATAAACAAATAAAATACGCTAGAATATAATGTGAGTGTGGCTTGTGTTTGATTAAATCATTATCGTTTAACTGTTACACCAGCTGTAAATGTAAACACTGTATGATGGGGGCGGTCGGTGGTCTAGTGGTTAAGAGACTTGTCACCAATGCGAGAGGTCGGGAGTTCGAGCCCCACTCGGGGCAAAGAATTTTTCCTTCTCGTATGTGGCACCGTTCATTCGGGCCGATCGTCGGGGGTTCTCTCCGGGTACTCCGGCTTCCTCCCCCTCTGCTTTGGAAATGTTCAGCCCACCAAGTTTGAAAAATAAATGCATATCTAAATTCCGAAATTTAAATAGCTGAGCTGACCCTTCGCACCACGTGATTGTAATACGTTTATGTCCTGTGTGAGAGAGAATGCGTGTGATTCACGTGAGCGTGCGTGTTGGGTTTAGCTCGCGGCGCTTTGAGCCAAAATATTTGGGATAAAGCGCCTATATTAATGCAATTATTATAATTATGATGAAAGCTTAGGTGTTGTAAAACTGAGTCAGTGGTATTGTACCTTCCTCTGCTAAAACAACAGAACAAAACCAAAAGCAAACGTAAATAAATAAATAAATAAACTAATGTGACTTGTTGTATCTGATTGTATAGTTGGTAGGTCACATCAGTTGTAAGACTGTATGATGTCACAAGTCATGTATTGTGTAAATGTTGTAATGCGCATGTACTGTATCTGTTCGGTTTAAAATCCCTAAACTGTTTAAACCGAAAGAAAGAAAGAACAACAAACAAACAAACAAAGACAACATTAACAAACAACAACAACAACAACAACAACAGCAGCGCTGAATAAAATTCCATTCACTGAGTTTTCCTCAACCGTTTACTAGTTCACGTGTTCAAGTTGTATTTCTATTTTCCGCTAAACACGATTTCTTCATTTCTCCGTCTTGTTCAATCCGCCCCGCCAGTGACTGAACGTGTAAGACTTTTTTTCTGTTGCACATTCCCCTCATCCCTTCGTGACATGGGTTTGAACAAGGTCTAATTTACGGCAAGCAAAAACAGCATTAGCTCTTTACACCGACTCTATTTCTCCTCTAACTCAGAAACGGGCTTTGAAATTTGAAACTAGGGATTCGAAGGAAAACCTAACCTTTCGGATGATTTCCTTCGTGTTTTTTTGTTTTTTTTTTTTGTTGTCTGTGTGGTGTGGGGATGCGAGAGTTCTTTTCTTGGGCGTGTAGGATTTTCTGGATGAAAGAAAAGAAAATTGGGTTTTGCGGCTCCGTGCGTGTGATGTGGATGAAATTGCAAAGTGCGTGAGTTATTCTGAGTGAAATGTCAGTCAGTTGTAAGCGTCTGTGCTTCGTTGCGTGCTGCTCTGCACTGTGCGAGAGATGGCGCGGAAAACGCAAACAAAATCAGTTAATTGATCAATCAATCAATTAATCAATCAAATTGATTGATAAGTTAATATTGCTTGTATAACTGGTGTACTATATTTTTTATATGGTGTAATGCTGACGATAGTGTCGTGCTTGGTTGTGTACACACACACACACACACACACACACACACACACACACACACACACACACACACACACACACACACACACGCACGCGCGCGCGCGCGCACGCTCCAGCGCGCACCATTCTGGGACTGTGACCATCTATATTGGATTTTGTGTGTGTGTATGTGTGTGTGTGTGTGTGTGTGTGTGTGGGTGTGTGTCTCTTTTCAGTTGCCACACCTTCTGAATTTCTCACTATGGGATTATAAACTATTGATTGATTGACAAACCAGCAGCTGTAATGAACAAGGTACCTCTTGGAGCCGGTCCAAGGTTTTGGGTATTTGTTTTGTTTTTTTGCGGAGTACGGACAGACACACACACACAACAGAGCGAGAGAGAGCATTTTAGGTGAACACTAATGACATGTAGACCAGAGGGGACATGACTCCCTGCCACAAAAAAAAAAAAGGTCCAGGGAATTTAGACAAGAGTCCGCCACTAGCTGATCTTTGATAAATCACTAAAACTAAAAACACTGAAACACCTTTACACCTGGTCCATTGCCGGTAGGGGCTCACGCAAAAAGAACTAAACTAGATAAAGTATGCGATTTTCTTGTCAAACCATCTCATAACACACTGAATGACACCAGCGGTATCCCTGATTGTTCCACTGACTGAATTCAAGAAACTAAACGTCCACAAACGGTATCTGTACTAAAAACCATTCCTCGCAGATGCTAGCTACACCCCAAAACAACCCAAGTTAGCAAAACACATCCAGAAACCAAATAGTTTTTCCTGCTTCATCCTCATGATCTCTTCAAACACTCTCACACGCTCCAGCAAGACAGCTTCCACAATATCTGTTTGTGATTTCGCTGTCAAAACCCACAATACCGGCCGGAAAACGCCGAAGATAAATGGCTAAATTTTGTAAATCTACTCACATGTGTAAAAAGCTAATCAGCGAGAGAAAACACTGAGCCCACGGCGGCGCACGGAAAACTCCCTGCACTGGCCAGCTAATCGTTTGCACGTTCAGCACGGGCAAAAAAAAAAAAAAGTGTTCTGCTTTTTTCCAGTCATGTAGTTTGCCATCCTCAGACGCGGCTGGTTGAGGGTTTTAATTCTTTGCAGGTGCGCTGAGCTAGACGGAAAGTTTGGCACATGGCACCGGTCAAAAAAACTGAACGAACTTTGGAAAAAAACTGAGTAATGTTAAATTTGCTATTTGTGATGGGCTTTGCCAAAAGGGGGACAAAGGGTGAGTTTTGGCATATAACAACAATAGTAATAGTAATAAATAATAATAATAATAATGAGGATTTGTCTGGCGCCCATCCTCCTGCTTGAGCTCTGGGCCCCTTACACTAGCAGAACAGGGGGTGGGTGGGTGTTTGGGGGTTTAACATCCTTTTCCACCACAACATACGGGTGATATCAAAGACGGGGCAACGATGAAAAAGCCAGCACAAATATTTGGCCCCAGCCAGGATACGAACTCACGACCCGAGAACTGGAAGTCAAACGCTCTACCATTTGACCACCCCGGCTCCCCCAGTAGCAGAACAGTAGCATTACATACACCTTAACATACACATAACATACACACCGTCCTAATGCATCCGTACACAACATCATGATCACGACAATGATAATTACGTATGGAATTATCGGCATCAGTCACTGAAAAGTGCAGAAATTAAGTTTTCTTTTGATACCGAATATTATTTCCGTATAGCATGATGTAGGCGTGAGATATGTTTGTTTGAAAACTTCCTGTTGAAAAGCGGCCATTTTGAGAAAATGGCTGGTGTAGTGTGGCATGGACGTCATGTCGTTACAGCGTGGTTGTATTATATGCTCACTTTTAACATGTTTATAAACTACATTCAGCCCTGAAACTTTCACAGAAATTGTGTCATTTGTTAATAGAACCCGAAAATGCAAAAATCTCAAAATCGCTACCAAAAAAAAAAAAAAAAAAAATCTCAGTTTTCTCAAAGGTGGCTTCGGGTCGTGAGTTCGAATCCCGGCTGGGGCCAAATATTTGTGCTTCCCTTTTCCTCGTTGCCCCTTCTTTGATATCACCCTTACGTACATGGTGGAAAAGGACGTTAAACTCCCAAACCCCCCACCCAACCCCCCACCCTCAAAAGTGGCTGAGCGACGTTTTCCCCCTGTTACGGAATCCCAGCACATATAATATTCACAAAGTTGATATTTCCATTCTATCCATCATTGTTTATTATTTATTTATTTTACACCGTGCAAGCCACAACCCGCCAGTATTTTTACCTCCTAAGCAATAGATATCGGATGTTTTAGTGGTGAACTTTAACTTTCCAGCTGTACTGATCGTCTAACATTCGCGGCTTATCTCGGTTCACCGGACGTTACAATTGACATCTTACGCCGTACTGATCAGTGGATTTAATAATTCTTTAATTCCTCAGTTAAGGCCCCCATCTCGCTCCCCTCCCAACTACTCCCCCCCCCTCCCTCGCCCTACCATACACCCATGTCCCCAAAAGCACATACACGGGCTCAGACTGATGAGAGAATGCAGCATTACCGAACATTGGCGCCCCCCAAAATGGCCAGTTATATGCATTCTGGAGACAGATATAGTTATAACCTTGTGAACAGGCAAGGTTGAAAACTGTTGAAACGGTTATTTAGCAACTTTAATTCGGCATCTCTCTCTCTCTCTCTCTCTCTCACACACACACACACACACACACACACACACACACACACACACACACACACACACACACACGAGAGAGAGAGAGAGAGAGAGAGAGAGGCCACGGACGATAAACGAAGAAAAATCCCCCCAACGACATTTTGAAGCGAAAACGTAACAGCAACAAATGCTTTAAAAGCAGTTTTGTGGGGCCCAAAAATTTGGAAACCGACAGTCAAAGCAGGGGGAACAAAAGTGATAGACGGGGAAACATGTCAAAACGTTGACACACATTCAGCTAATGTTTTTAAAACCCCCACGGGTAAAAGGCAACGGCGCGAGAAATTGTTCAACAAGTCACAAACTTGACAAGTTCTCTCCCTTAGTGTTTTTTCCCCCGCCTCCATTGCTGAAGAGTTCTGTTTTACAAGTCACGGTGTCGGCCGTGCTGCAGTTCAGCCGTGTCGCGATGACGAATGCTAACTCTAACGACCACCATTTCCTTGCTTCTCTCCCTTCGCCCCATAATTACCTCCCTTGTACGGCGATTGCTTCCCTTGCCGTCTGTTGGCCTCGTTTTCCGCTCCATGTGCAGCAGGGTATACGCCTAGACTTGTGTTCTTACACCTCTGACATCCAAAAACCAGATCTAGAGTCAAGGTAAAGGCAAGGACAGAAAAAAGAAAAAGTCTAGCATTCTAGCCTAGCAGATGAGATCGTTACACTAAAAATACTCCGAATAAATAAAGTTTTAAGTACCAAGTGGAAACTTAGCTAGCACGTTACCGTGGCACTTCTCATTATTTTTTTTTAAACCACAGTTGTATTTGTTTCATCTGGCGGCGTTGTTAGCACTCTTTTGATTTGCCACCCGGCTACTAGTAATCCGTAGCTCCCGGGGGGAAAAAATCATTGTACAAACTAATGAAATGTCTTTTAGTCTCATCCATACGATGAAATGATTTTGTGTCTATCTTAAAATCACTTCCATAAAGCAAACAATGCTCAAGCAGTATTCAACGGAAGGCGTTCCCAAGTACAAAGAATTCTACCCAAACCAGAGGCGAGTAGATTTTCCTGAAAGTGACCGCGTTCCACACTGTCATAAACTAAAGGCAATCAGTGCTTTCCTGCTTATTAAGCCTATCGAATAGATATTTAGTTAGTTATTTAGGGCTTAACGCCGCGCAAGCTAAGCCTATCGAAAGTACCCATCACAAAACTGATCAGTGACGAAAATGCGATGTACTTTGGGACGCTCATTAGCCTTGGAGGGGTATGCTTCACTAGTTACTGACGAAGTGGCAAGATGGCCGCAAGGGACGTATGAAGGTACTACACGTGTCCATTTAGAGATTAAATTTGCCTATAAAACAATAGGTGGGTGGGTGGGTGTTTGGGGGTTTAACGTCCTCTTCCACCACATACGGGTAATATCAAAGACGGGGCAACGATGAAAAAGCCAGCACAAAATTAATATTTGGCCCCAGCCGGGATACGAACTCACGACTCGAGCATTAGAAGTCCAGCGTTCTACCATTCGGCCACCCCGACTCCCCCCGAAAACAATACGTAGGTAGACGCTGAGTTAGTCACTTAATTATCAATCTTTTGTCGAAGGTTTCTTTTTAATAATAATAATAATAATGATAACTTGATAATAATAACTGAATACTGTGCAGGCGCTTTACCCATTTTATTTTCATCGACTCAAAGCGCCGCGAACTGAACCCAACACGCACGCTCACGTGAATCACACGCATTCTGACACACTGGTCATGAACACATTACAATCACGTGGTGCGAAGGGACAGCTCAGCTATTTAAGTTTCGAAATTTTAGAATTGCATTTATTTTCAAATTTTGTGGGCTGAACGTTTCGAAAGCAGAGGGGGAGGAAGCCGGAGTACCCGGAGAGAACCCCCGGCAGTCTTTTTCTTTTTTATCGACATTGCGTCTGTGGATATAAATTTACAGTTGCCCTATCCGATGGACATAAAATCCAGTGAATTATCTATGTGCTCCGCTGTCTATTTTTGTCCTATCTCCTGCATGCATTTTTATTTTTTTTATTTGGTACTTCTTTTCCGCCATTACGCGACACTTCCTGGATGAAATGCCGGGATCTTTGATGTGCACACTTGACATTATTTTATGCATGAGTTTGAGCACGAAGGCAAAAACAGGCAACCTACACAAGTTTCACTGGGCGTGAATTTTGACTTTGATTTTGGCGAGGAAAATTTCAGTCAAATTCCTTTCGACCAGGGGACTCGAGCACTGTGTTCAACTGGGATCGCGGGTGGGCGCCTTAAAAATGTTCAGTCCACAAAATTAAAAAAATAAATTGCAATTCTAAAATTCCTAAATTTGAAAGTGCCGACGGAGCTGGCCCTTCGTACCACGTGACTGTGATGTGTTCATGTCCAGTGTGTGAGAGAATGCGTGTGATTTACATGAGCGTGCGTGTTAGGTTTAGCTCGCGGCGCTTTGAGTCAAAGTGCGATAAAGTGCCTTTACGAGCGTATTAATGCGCTTATTATTATTGTTATCAAAGGCCCCATTGTTACCATTTTTAGGCTAAGATCGTTCTGAGCTGTTTTCGTGGTATCTGTCATCACACCACTAAGACATCTGGACAGTGACAGCGTCTGTAATGGCAGTGAGCCAGCAGAAGCTTGTTCGATGGCACGGCGACCTCACTGAGCGCTCCCGTGGAGTAACAACAGTCGTAGAATTTAATGTTCGACCCTCGCGCAAACTGTAAACAATATTGAGAGCTGTGCTAACCATCAAGATAGAGTATTTCGAGCGTACAGGCGCCACTCACGAGCAAAACTGTTACAAAACATACCTGAAGTTGGCTTAGCAAAGATGGAATTAGCCCAAATAACGCCTTTGTCCATCTCAGCGTTGCCGCAGACACTCCACACATACTTGCTCAGTCCCTAACCTGCTTCATTGGAGTACACTTCTGTGTCCTGAAGACAAAAGATGCACCCCACACAGTGTCGAAGAGGGTGGCTTGCATTCCAGCCTGCCTTCACAGAGGCACTGGGGGAGAGACAGAATGAATGTAACGAGAAAAGGAAAGTTTGTGGAAAACATTGTTAGCGTGTGGAGCGCAGTGAGAGGGGGTGTTATGGAAACAGTGGAGGGTGTTTTGATGTAGCACCCGCCCAGCCAGTCAAGCAACCGGCCTTGTTGTGTAAATACCCGACCTTGCGCACTACTGAGATGAATTAGTGAATTGCTGGAAAGAGTGTGAGAGAGAGAGATGGGGGAGGGTCAAAGAACAAGCATCCAGTTAGTGTGTCTGTATGTATCTTAATTAATGGATTTTGCCTGGGGTTGGAGAGAGAGAGAGAGAGAGAGAGAGAGAATTTCGGTGGCTGTTAAGAAACAAGCATCCAGCAGGTGTCGGCTTACATCCCTTGATTACTGTGCTTTGTCGGCGAACCAGTAATTAGCATGGCTGCTTGGCTTATCCCACACAGATCCAGTACGCCGGCGGGGAGGCGGTACTGATTCTGTGTACCCATTATTATTATTATTAACCCCTTGGCAAATGAAGCGGCCGGTCCAATAACATGTTAAGAAAAAATCATGGCAGCTTGAGGTGTTGGTCTTCTTTAAGTGTAACGCCTCATTTTGGCCGGCTCTAGACTGATTTCGCCACACATCAACCAGTTCTAGACTACCTATCATTTCTTTTACTTTATCGTGTGATCTCGGATTTGTTCACATGCTTATAATTGTTACAGTGTAGGTCTGGGTCTGTGGCTAGCTTCCAGTCACCCACCATAATATTGTTTTGAATATTCAATCCCTGAACATGTTCTCTAATATCAGCATAGAAATTGGTGCTGTCTCTATTAGGCCCATAGACTGATGTTCGCAAGTAGAAATGTTGTCAAGTCTCAATACGTAAGACAGGCCGCATACAAAACCGCTATGGAAAACCTTTTATCGAATGTGCTTAATCTGTGAATCAGAATCAGTCACTAGCGTCACAGTATAGCATCTGAGACCATTGCGGTGACTCTGGCCGGCGTGTAAGTTGTTGTAGAAGTGTACCGCGTACTGAGCAGACGACGTCATTTCAACATGTGGTTGCCGGGACACTGAGGGCCAACCAGACGGCGCTGATTAGTAGCTGTAGAAATGTGATTTATTGTTATTATTATTATTTATTATATGTTTTCCTTGTTAGTTTTGGGTCAAAGTGCGTGTCTTGTAAAAAGTAAATTGAAAAACCATTTTTATGCAGAAAAACTGAATAACATACCGACCGCCATTTCTCCTAAGTTTCGTGTAGGTTCCCTGCCCCCTGGTAATTCACAGAACAAATTCCTATGCTAGCCAGACTAGTTCATAAAGCGAACACCATTCCAATCCAAGGCAACAATTTGCTTTTTATCATCCTCACAAACGTGCAAGTCCTGCAAGTGGTTGCTGCAGTAGTAATTCGTACAATCGCGCGGTACCCCGTTTTCCCACGTTGTTCGGCCGAGCGAAGAATATGAACACCAGGCGACTGAGTCTCAGATGGAACCTAGCACGTACAGCACGAGCAGGAGGTAGGGACCGAGAGAGAAATCAACCACCAACCTCTATACAGCAAGCGACGTTGCCACTGAAACGAAAACTGAGAAAATGGACCGGGAATTTGAGACAGCAGCTAAGGGGGTGGAGAGAGAGAGAGAGAGAAAAAAAAAAAGGGTGGAAAATGAAGAACAGTCAGGGGAAGTGGTGTAGAAAACGATGTTTCACGGCGTTCAAGCGTGGGGCATCGGCGCGAAACTGTGCAGTTCTGCGACATATCGGAACGATCACACTAATATTGGCCGTACGTAAAGAAACAAGAACTGAAGGCGGGGGAACACACACACACACACACACACACACACACACACACACACACACACACACACACACACACACACACACACACACACACACACACACACACACACACACACACACATGTATATATATACAAATTTATCTGTATCATACTCGTTCATGCCCTCACACATACACACAGCTTGCTACACCTGTAATTTTCTGTTTAACTAGTCAGTTTCACCAGTGTATGTCTGTTCATCGTTGTAATAATGTGCGTGAGCTGTGCGGGAGCGATAGGCGCATTGAGTTTTATTTAAAGAAATGCGCCTTACAAATGCCATTTATTATTATTTAACATTATTAATGGACGTTCGGCAGTACAAGGGGAACCGGGATAACCGAATGGTAGAGCGTTAGACTCTCAATGCTCGGGTCGTGAGTTCGAATCCCAGCTGGGGCCAAATATTTGTGCTGGCCTTTTTGTCTTTGCTCCCTTCTTTGATATCACCCTTACGTGGTGGAAAAGGACGTTACACTCATTAACAACCAACCAAATCAGCAGTACAAGCCCTGGCCGAAGGCTGCGACATATGGACGTCAGAATTAACATGTGATGCGATGAAGATAATAATTTTACAGTCACATCTTAATTGTTAATTTACTAAGTCTCTACCTCTTCTTTTTTGTGTTGGCCACAAGGCTGGGTGGGGCGGTCGTTTGAGGGTGTAACGCCGGTATTTTTCCACCACATATGGATGATATCAAAGACGGGGCAACGAGTAAAAAGCCAGCACAGTGTTGGCCACAAGAGAGACAACACTGTGAACTGAAGTCTTACGACAGAAAATTGTTATAAACAAAAAACAAACAAAAAATTTGCTCCCTCAAGAACATCAACCACCACTGACTACCACCGCGGCCTCCACAACAACAACAGTAACAACGACGACAACAACTCAATTTGACAACGACGATAACAACCTCTCTCTCCGACTCTCTCTCTCTCTCTCTCTCTCTCTCTCTCTTTCTCTCTCTCTCTCTCAAGTCGTCGAGTCTCCGAGTCAGTTTGTTCAGCGTTCTCTCCCTCTGTCAGCCCCCCACCCCCCACCCCGCCCGTCTCCCCCTTCACTAATTTCGTTGAGCGATCACATGACAGAGAAGCGGCCTCCCATTTCACGTGTCATGAACGCATCGTCAATCAACCGTGAACAATTAGAGAGAGAGGCAGAGACAGAGAGACGGGGGAGGGGAGGGGGAGGGGGTGTATCCGGCATAACCGCCAACCTACGATATCAGTAGGATAATGTACACACACACGCAGTTTTTCCCCAGAACATTATATTTTGATAGTTCCAGTCTACGGTTCTGCCGCCAAGAACACAGAAGTCTTTATTCACTTTTTTTCCCGGCTTCGGCATTCCATGATCCTGACTAACTGAGATACAGGCGTTCTCGACAAACTATAAGGGCGTCCATTTTCCTCAGTTTTTGCATACCCCGCCTGCTCTTTTTTTTCGGGGTGGGTGGGTGGGTGGGGGGTTAGGTAGGGGGTGGGGTGGGGGTGGGGATAGATTATTACAAAACTGGTAGTTTGCGCGAATTATATTAGAAAAAAAAAAGAGAACTAACTCCCTAACATGCTTTGAAATGGAATTAGTGACGAGTTGTAATTGTATATGATGTGAGCAATGATCTGAGTTTTCCACAAAAACACGCTACCCCCCCCCCCCCCCCCCCCGAAAAAACAAACAACAACAAAAAACAAAACAAACTAAAACATAAACAAAAACAAACAAACAAACAAAAGACAAACAAACAAAGAAAACCCCCAAAACAAAAACAAAAAAACCCAACTCAACAATAACAAAAAAACAAAAACAAGACAAAACAAACGTAAAAAAAAAAGCCCAAGACAAAACCAAAACCAAAAATCGACAACAACAAAAACAAAAACAAAACAATACAAAATAGAATTTAAAAAAAAACTCAGAACAAACAAAACCAGACGAAAAACAATTGCAATAACAAGGACAACAATAAAGAAATAAAACAAACAAACAAACAAACAAACAAACATAAACTTTAAACTTAAAGTTTCCGAGAGTCCGGATGTCTTCATAGGAACCGCATAGGAACCAGTTTATTAATTTTACCCTGTAGGCATTCGAGTCTTTCGGCTCAACACATAACCACTCGCTTTCAGGCGATAACAGCGACTAGTAGGGACTCCAGACTGTGTTTGTTCTAGAGCGGACACCAAGATGGGTGGTCGCACTTCACAGGTTTCTCACCTCATAAACTTTACCAGCGTCCGGTTTCTCTGCGACGTATAGGTCAGGGACCTACCGGCGGTTTTGTCCCTGTTCATTCGTGGAGA
>JACVVK020000243.1:802500-955000 GCA_018292915.2 Batillaria attramentaria
CTGAGGACGTGTCATCAGTGTATCCAGCAGCCGGACTAGTGCCGGCTGGGCACCCAAACCGGATGTGACGTGACCAGTGGCCGGATGTGACGTTAGCTCCAGCATAGTGTGACATGATGTCTTCAAAGCCTCGTGGTCTTCTGAATCAGTCAGGCCTCCGTTCATGGCATCAGTTTGTGTATCAAGTTCTGCAGTGTGCGCGGCGTGGCAGCATCCTCTAGTTCGATGTGACATACAGTTTCAAGTTTAAATTATCCCAAACTTCAATGCGGCGATTGAAGATTTCACAGCGAAGCACACGGTCCTGTGTATGGTGTGTTCGTTGGCTGACGCAGTTTTATATAAACTGACATTCTTAACGGCTGCGGCCGTTGGGACTGAGGACTTCAGTAAAGACAACGTCACCGTCCACAAATTAAAGTCATCTATCACACCATCACTCTCCGCTGTATCCGACACTGATGAATGTAAGATATTTGTCTACTGTCAAATTTAATATCACCAGAGTGCCAAGTTTTGCGAACTGAAAGGATTTGGTTTTTGCATGTTCAGTCATGAAACTGATCTACTGTAGCGGAATCCGGTAACGTCGGTCTTCTCGGCCTCCGCCCGTCGGCCGGACCGATGGACTGTTTTGTAAATTCTGGTCCAGATTTGTGTTCAGATCTGCAGTAGTGCTTTGCCGCTGTCATCACAAATCTTAGGTAACGCCAGTGACCATGACAGCAGATCGGCGGAGAACTTGACAGAACTGAATCCGTTTGCAGCCGAGAAGTTTGACTCGCTAATAGGGTTGTCACACGTTCCGATTCTGTAGGCCAACCAGCGGCAAAATGTCCTCAGGGCCCAATTAAATCCGCTTGTAGCGGGCACTCCCCGGAGACGCCGCCGCGACGCCTGTGAGCACGGTCCTATTTTATCCTCGCCACGCCAGCAAGTCGCCGCTGACCATGTTTTGTGTACTGGAGCGCCGGGCCGGTTCTGCAGCTGGTTGCCAAAGTGTGTTGCATCGTATGACCGCAAACCCCGCGCAATACACAAGCGGGTGCCTCGCAGGCACTCTACGTTTGACAAGGCCTTAAAACGGCCCCGGGTCGAAGCAGAATATACGCAAGTCAGTCTACATGTTGAGGCCCAGCGATGATCAGTGGCGGCAATGATATTTGTGATGCCGTGGTTTCTTTCTCTCTCTTCCGCTAAACAGACACTTGATCCAACGCCAGTACTGATCAGTTTGTACATCTGTACGACTGTACAATATTTGTCAGTGTGACTTACTCTGGGTTGTGCTTGTGTTCGAGACGAGGGCTTCTGATCTGAACAGGTTTTGTGTCGTTCCCAGTTTTCATCAGTATTGATATTGTTCAGGTGTCAAAGAATGCTGCTTGTTTTCTACAAGTTTTCCGCCTGCTATCGCCAGAGTTTTTTCTTGTTTTGTTTTCTTTTGTGAGATTCATCTTTTCGTACAGATTCAGTTCAAGTACTGACTCTAATACTTTTTTTTAACGAAAGTGATTGTGTTGTGTTTATAATTTAACCATACAAAGGTCAGTTATGGTATTTTTTACTGATACTTTTGTTTGTAAAACAACTCAGTGAAAAGTGAAGGTTGTAACTGTCCTAAAATTATGCTTGACACAGGGATGTGCATGCGTGGACCTGCCAAGTAAATGCAATAGATACTAGTGCCTTTCGAAGAGTTAACCGTCCTTTTGCAGCCAAACATATACTTTTTTTTAAAAAACAAAATTACTGTAACGATACATTTTGATACTCTGTTTTAATTGTCGTAACACCTGTTTTTGAGCAAGCGTAAATTGTATTTTCTGTCACCAGCATAACTCCTATTGTTGGAACTTTATCATCTCATCTTACACAAAATCGTTCGTGCCTTTTAACAATTTTTTTCCCTTGATGTCGCGGGGTTTCCTTTAGTTCAGGACAAAAATATCGTAGTAAGTTTCATTTCTAAACTTCCCCGGCTACGAAAAAATCAGGTGTTCTTCAGTATTTAGCTTCACATGCAAGTGTCGAGATTGCGTGCGTGTGTGTTTGTAGTAATCATTTAGAGGTGTGTGTGTGTGTGTGTGTGTGTGTGTGTGTGTGTGTGTGTGTGTGTGTGTGTGTGTGTGTGTGTGTGTGTGTGTGTGTGTGTGTGTGTGTGTGTGTGTGTGTGTGTGTGTGTGTGTGTGTTGGTCCGTAAAATTGTTCTGTGTTTTTTTTTTCTGTATCGCGGCTTGCTTAAACTAATACGTATGTGACAGACGCTGACATTTTGAATTGCCTCAAGTGCCTACACGAACATTTTTAAGGTCAGTGAGTCTAATATATTGCACGTGCCAAATACCGTTAGTGCCTTTAAGAAAAAAAATATATATCGTGACTGTCTTTGCGACTGTTTTTTTTTTTTTACCTACTTATTCTTATTGCTCGATCATTTTTATCGTTGAGCTAACTGTCAAAGACATTTGCATGGCTTTGTGAATCTGTTTCTCTTCAGAAGAAATGGTGTCTTTGAGACTCACGTGCACGTGTCATAAGTGCTTGGAATCAAAAGGGACCTTGAAGACCATTTCCAAGTGCACTTTCTTTATGTTTCGTTGTTGTTTTTTTTTTCCTCTCTCCAAAATCATATGATATATTTTGAATCATGCATGACATGTGTTGTACAAAGTCATGCAAGATTATGCAAGATATAAATGGCTTCATTGATACAGAATATTGTAGCCGCACAAAAATAATTTGCATACCTCTTTACCTCATTTTTTTCAGGATGTCTGTCATAGACGATACAACTGGTAATCATACAAGATTTTTTTTTAAACCAGAACGAGAAACACACTTATATAAAATTGAAAGCTAGATGTAGTTTGCCAGAAGAGACATTGTGGGTCAGTTCTGTCGGCCATATGTGGCCCTATAGGTTATTACACCCTCAACCAGTTCTATGGATATCGATAAAATAGAACAAGAAAATCGCTATCATAGTTTCTTCACTGTTGGAGAGGTTAAAAACAACTTGAACAAGCGACTTTTCTACGAAAATAATTATTTAATGAGGATAATTGTGACTGAATGATCCGACGCACAGCTATGAAAATGCTCTTGCTTGAGTTGAAAAAAAAACTTACAAAAAAAAACTTCCCTGTTAGAAAATGTGTGTGTGTGCCGGTGTGTGTGTGTGTGTGTGTGTGTGTGTGTGTGTGTGTGTGTGTGTGTGTGTGTGTGTGTGTGTGTGTGTGTGTGTGTTATGATTAATTATTCTAAAGAATTAGAATCACTTTGCACTTTTTAAAAATAATTATGTGTGAATGCCTATGTTCAGTTTCACATCCCAACGTTTCCGGTTAATGTTACTCAGGAAATGACGGACGTTGTGTGTGTTCGGTGCCTTAATTTCATCGCCTTCTCGCTACACTGTGTAGACAGGACGAGAACACACTTATAGCTGTGCAACTCATAAATGCCTTTTGGACTATGTATAACTTTCATTGAAATTCTAATAAAAGGTGCTTGTAACTGATTAGCCGAAGTCGATATTGTTTCTTGTTTACTATCTGTTTTTCTTTTCTTTTCTTTCTTTATTTTTATTTATTTATTTATTTATTTATTTATTTATTTTTTGGGGGGGGGGGGATTGGAGTAGTGTGTGCGTGTGTGTGTGGGGGGGGGGGGGGTGAGGGGGGTATGTGAGGCTATTATGCAATTGGTTTGATATCCGCGTGTTTGTCTCCTGTTGTGTTTTCCACTAAACTCACACACACACACACACACACACACACACACACACACACACACACACACACACACACACACACACACACACACAGAGGGTGGGTGGGTGTTTAGGGGTTTAACGTCCTTTTCCACCACATAGGGTGATATCAAAGACGACTCGGAGGCAACGATGAAAAAGCCAGCACAATATTTGGCCCCAGCCGGGATCGAACTCACGCCCCGAGCATTAGAAGTCCAACGCTCACACACACACACACACACAGAGCGCACAACACAACACAACACAACACAAGCGGTAAAAACAAAACAAAAACAAAACTAAGCAAAATACATGTAGCTCATTAAGAGACAACCCCAATCTTCCAAACGATGAAAAAAAACAAAAAAAAAAAAAAAAAACACAAAAACCCGGAGTCAGAGAGAGAGAGAGAGAGGGAGAAAACTGAAGAGATTCACACACACACACGTTCACACACACATGAACTTCGCTTCTTTCCCAATGCCATCCCCCCACCGTGTTGTACTGAGCGCCCGGCGCTTGGGTGTGTCAATGGAATCAGAACTGAACGGCGCCCACAGCGTCTCTGATGAGTTCGGCGCCCTGTCCTTGTTTCATCTGAAGCTCTGCAAAGGGCGGCGTTTCCGTCTATCAGTTCGAAATAATTCAGCGAGGAGGTGTGTTTACACTGTTGTTTTTGTATGTTACACTTCTGCATCGTTTCTAAGCATATGTCTGAACAAGTTGGAAATGTACGGCTGTTGAAACTGTGTCCCGTGAAAGATTGCCAAGAACAGAAAAAAAAAAAAAATAGAGTCAGTCAGGACGCACGAAAGATTTGTGTGGCATGAAATAAATAGCTCATAAATAGCTTCCGAACCAGGTTGCCAACACACACACACACACACACACACACACACACACACACACACACACACACACACACACACACACACACACACACACACGAACACATGCGCACGCACGCACGCACGCACAGAGAAAGACAGCCAGGCAGACAGACAAGCAGACAGACACGCTGACGGATAGACAAACAAAAAACAGAAAGTACTAGGAGAAAGAATTCGAAATGACGGGCTCAGTTCCACTACTAATCGCGGTTGTCTCCCTAGCTGTTCCTCTTGATGACAATTTTACGCTCATTGCGTTCTCTATGCAATATCCTTTCAAAAATTATATTTATTTATTTATATATAAAAAAATAATGAAGGTCTGTGAACAGCAAGCCTAAAACTGAATGCACCCACAAACAGTCATTTTTTCCAAATAGTTCTGCAAAGGAAAGATTTAGCAGCTGTGTCTCAGTTCATATTTTTGTTAATGTTGTTTTTGTGAAGCAGATTTTTTTCCTTCATCTTCTTCTTTTTCTATAAGTCAGCTCTATTGAGCCTTCATCCCAGACCGAAGTAACGGCATATTTGCTTACTGAATGCAAACAGCCGCTTGTAGCGCCACTCAGCGAATGGTTGTACAGGAGGCACCAAGGGGTGTAACTCGGTGCACAAAACTCAAGAGCCGAAGGTGTCGGATGGGGAAATTAAAACAGTGGGGGTCCACTTTGCCCCCGCGCCGGTGCACACTTGTCATAAGTCATCATGTGCTGATGTTACCGGTGAAGGCTCGAAATGAACCCCTCTAAAATCTGTTTCGAATAATCAAAGAACCGACCAAGTTACCAAGAGTTTTTGTTTTTCAGCAACTGAGAAGAAACTGTTTTATTTAAATTCTCAGACAATAATGCTTTATAACGTTTAAAATCGTTGTGACAGACAGCAATGGAATACAGTATTTATGAGTTTATCACAGTAGAAAGGAGGATCTCCCGGCGCCCGGTAGGGATGATAAAATATCTTGAACCTGAATTGTATATATTATGCTAGTTGAGTCTGAGGTCTTAGATCCGTGAAGACTGATCACTGAATTGTTTAATCGCAGTTCTGAGGCCATGCACAAAAACAAAACGAACCCGAACCCGAACCCGAACCCGAACTCGAACCAAACCGAACCAAACCAAACCAAACCAAACCAAACCAAACCAAACCAAACCAAACCCAAACTTAATCCCAATCCCCATACCAAACCAAACCCAAACCCAATCCCAATCCCAATCCCCATACCAAACCAAACCCACACCCGAAACATACCACACATAAACACACACACACACACACACACACACACACACACACACACACACACACACACACACACACACACACACACACACACACAAGAAACCAAACAAAGCCATGCCAACATTAAAAAAAAATAAATAAATAAAATAAAGCAGCGGATATTCACATAGAATATAACTATGCTCCAGGCGCAAAAACAGATTAAAACACTAAACTTTGGGTGAGAAATGAAAATTAAGTAAAAAAACAAACAAACAAACGATAACGGAAGACGTTAAGTTTAACATATGGAGAGTTTTTACAATGTAGGCCGATGCTTGGTAATATTGCTTCATTTCCACTTTTCATGCCGTTCTAGTGTTTTTAAAAAAGTGATCTCATTCTTTATGCTTCCTGCTCAATCCGGAAGCGCGAGGCCAGTGTATTTTGTAAAATTACATGTAATAGCTTGCATGTCAGTTACAAAAAAAAAAAAAAAAAAAAAAGCAGCCATATTCGTCACCGCCGCGTCATGTGCTGTCATCTCACTGCATTCAGCGCATTTTGTCATTCATACTCTAATGACTTCGGCGCCGTGTCTTTATTTGTTCACTGACCTCTGACCCGTATGACACTAATTACATTTACAAAATGCACAGATCCTGTCACCATCAAAACAACCACACCTGACTGTGGCACAGCCATGCGAACTGACTGCCACATCTAGGTGAATAGCCGACAAGGCCATTCACTTGATTATTTTGTGCTTCAGTGTTGATCACCGAGTGGCTGTGATGTTTGTTTCCACATAGGAATCACCATACACAGCATTCATTGCAGCTCTTTGGTGTTACGTTCGGGCTAGACGTGTGAAGGTGCCTGAACGATCATGATCGAACTGAAAGCACCACAGTGACATCTGCTGGCAATGCGAACGAGAACTGCAGCTGCCAGAAGTTGAGTTAGTCACGGCTGTGACGGATGCTGTGCTTTTTGGCGTGCGTTTCGGCTTTAGTTTGCTCAGTGCCAGCTGCAGCTATGCCCGGGAGCCGGCGTGACCGAATGGTAGAGCGTTGGACTTGTAATGCTCGGGTCGTGAGTTCGTATCCCGGCTGGGGCCAAATATTTGTGCTGGCTTTTTCATCGTTGCCCCGTCTTTGATATCATCCGTATGTGGTGGAAAAGGACGTGAAGCCCCCAAACACCCACTCACCCCACCCCACCCCACCCACCCCGCAACTGTGCCGCGTGTATCACGACCCTTCAGACCCCACTAAAACAGCTCCAAAAGATTTGCGAGCCTAGAAGTATCAGAAGACGACCCTTTCGACAAATACATAAATACATAAATGAACTGTGTCTGTGTGTGTGTCTGTTCGCCATTCTTACGGTCCACGGGAAGTCACTCCATTGTTCAGTTCGGCGACTTCGCATCGATTACCTCCAACTTGCGCAACATTCTTCAAATGGTTCTCGTCGGGTATCTACGCAGTTTCTCATTTTGTCCGCATCTTCAAACTGACGGTGCTTCGTCGTCACATTAGTCGTCAGCCCGGGCAAAGCCGGGTACATCCGTAAGTAGTTACATTTAATAGATTATCACCGACAACATGCACGGCCATGAACATCGGAGCATCTTTCCAGGTACGGGACTTTTTGTCCAATCACCGTTCGCGGCTGATCTGGAGCGGAGCTAATCCGGAAGTAATTTTACAGCTTATCGAGAGTGGTGTTCCCTGCCGTGAAGCAGCGTGACGTTGTCCACACGAGGTGGGTGGCGCTGCTGCAGCACTGATGGCGGAGATGAGGCGCTCTGATGCTGCGACGGTTCGCGCGATGGCGCAGCGGTATGTTGTAGCGATACCCGGTTCAGATTTCACCGGAGCCGAGGGTTTGCGGTGCAAACAAGATTTCCAGGCGTGTGTCGTTTTGCCACACTATTCGTCATTTTTACAGGGAGTTATTCCGGCGGGGTAATGAAGATAGCAGGTCTAACAGTACTGAGCAGACATGGCATGAGAGACGGCTGAAAGTCCTTGAAAACTAGTCTGCCCGTCTCGTCGCCCCCTTCCTTACCATGCCCGGCCTTCATCCCCCCAACACACACACACACACACACACACACACACACACACACACACACACACACACACACACACACACACACACACACACACGCTTCTGGTTGAACTGCATGCACATCAATCGATCAGTCAATCAATCGAACAGCCACATAATCTAGTCAGAGGTGATCTGGACTGGTACGATCAATCAATCAATCAATCAATCAATCAATCAATCAATCAATCAATCAATCAATCAATCGAACAGTCACATAATCTAGTCAGAGGTGACCTGAACTGGCACTGGTTAGCCGACTCATCGTTCTAATTTCCTTTCATAACTATGAAAGTTTGAACTGACGTAGAAGAGAATTTTTAAGACAGCTTTTGCTACCAAAGACTGACTTGGATGAAAGGAGTTCACCACAGCCAGCAGCTTGCACTGAGAGACCTTACCCCGGGGAAGGTGATTGTGGGGGGACGTCTGTCATGACGTCTGATTGGATGATGCTGGGATATGTATTCATACACCGTACTCCGAGAATGGCCCGCCGTCATTGTCTTGAAGAACAGCCGCAGTATGATGCCACAGCTTTTCTTTCCGAACTCGGACGAAGTAAGAACTAAGGAAGGGTTAGAGCTGAAGTATACTATAAACGGCGTTAGGAATCGGTGTGTTTATTATAGAATGGGGGTGACCATTGTCAGCAAAGACAGTGCTGCTACCGCAAGTCGTCTATCTCGCGTTTCTTACAGCAGGTTCTTGGACTTTCAATCAAGAAACTTGTTATGTGTTTCCTCGTCTGCTCAGAGCAATGCTGGGCCCTAGGCTGAAATCGGGGAGCCGGGGTGGCCGAATGGTTGAGCCGCGTTGGACTTCTAATGCTCGGGTCGTGAGTTCGCATCCCGGTTGGGGCCAAATATTTGTGCTGGCTTTTTATCGTTGCCCCGTCTTTGATATCACCCGTATGTGGTGGAAAAGGACGTTAAACTCCCAAACACCCACCCATCCTAGGCTGAAATCAGTTCATCATTTGACTGGTTAGCAGGCTGTACTTGACAATCAGTCGATGAAATCGCGGGCTAAGCTGGAGACGACAGTATTGAAAATAAAATAGTAATTACAAAAAAAGAAAAAAAAGAAAATTAAACGAAATACACTTGTCAATAAAGACTCCTACAGTCCATGTGGATACTAAGGTTGGGCGTGTCGCAAGCTTAATCATGACGTCACGACTTTGAGGTCACAGCACCGAGGTCACGTCCCAGGTGATGGCGTGATACCGGGTGGCGCCCCAGCGCGGACTGTCAAGCAAAGGGAGCTCACCTCATCTAGCTCTCACCAGTGATCCCGCTTTGTTCTCAAGATGACAGCTAGAGCCACGAAGCTGAGCGATTTTCGCGCGCTTAAATCATAATCCACACGCTATTTCCGGCTTCTCTTTACACTCGAAAGCAGCAAGGAAAATGAGAGCACTGTAAGTTACAAGAGTCTCTTACTAGCCTATAGTGCGCGGTATCGCATCTCAGCACTGATATTCCGCACCGGCTGCGCCATCCAAACCAATTTCCTCTCCCCCGCCCTTCTCTCTCTCTCTCTCTCTCTCTCCCCTCCTGTGTTTTCATTGCTAATGCAGAAATTGTTGTATTCGCCGCACTGAGAGAGCACGTCCACATAATACAACTCAACCCGGCCATTTTTTTTTTTTTGGGGGGGGGGGGGGGTCGTTGGGTTTTTTGGGGTTTTTTTTGGTTTGTTTATTGGTGTTTTTTGTTGTTGTTTCGTTGTTGTTGTTGTTGTTTTTGTCGTTGTTTGTTTGTTTGTTTGGTGTTTTTTTTTGGGGGGGGGGAGGGGGTGGGTGGGGGGTGGACCTTGTTTTCCTGCATGCATGGGGTGTGATTGTTTTTCATTCTGTAGCCCTTCCCGGATAGCACGGCCCGGGATCTTTAACGTGTACACTTGATACTGGGTGTGCGTGTGTGTCAGTGTACACGAAGGCGAAGTAGGCACAGTAAACGAGCCTGCACTTGAACTTGACTCGGTGGTGGTGTTTGTGGGTTTAACGTCCTTTTCCACCACGTATGGGTGACATCAAGGAGGAGGCAACGAGAAAAGGCCAGCACAAATATTTGTCCCCAGCCAGGATTCGAACTCACGACCCGAGCATTGAAAGACCAACGCTCTACCATTGGGCTATCCCGGCTCCCCCTCGAACTGGGAAACAAAAATCCCGCCAAATTCCAACCCGAATGGCAAGGTGATACAGCAACTCCTGGTGCATATTCAACTCCTGCGGGAAAGAGAGTTGTACGGGTGCATCTTGCCTGCCAGCGGCGAGGCAATTACACCCAGCATGCTCACCGCTGCGCGCGCACATTATTAAACGCACGTGCGCCGCATGTTTCGAGCTACTCGCTGAAAATACGACCTGATGATCCAATCGTGGTTGTGTATCAGCAGATTATGTCGACACCTGATTGTACGAAGATCAAAACTTTCCAGTCGACAGAAGGTGTGAGAAGGTTGGGGGAAAGGATTACAAGACTGATTTACTGTCAGGGGTTCAGTAACATCCCGTAAGGAACACTTGACAGGGGCAATCTCAAAACTTCTAGAACTGACTGACGCGAACGGAACGGAATCAGAGATTAGAGAAATATGTTCAAATCTTCTCAGGTATAAATACGTCCTCGCACGTTTCATGACCAAACAGTGCAGAAGGTGTTTTTTTTTAATGCTGATCTGTGACTGACGACTAGAGGAACTTGTCAAAAGTGCGAAAATGGTCAAAAAGTGTCTGAATAATGAAAGCAATTCATCAAAGAAACCGTCACTCACTCACTGACCCACTCAACTAACCAATCAATCAATCAATCAATCAATCAATCAATCAATCAATCAATCAATCAATGTCAAATATGCAAGCACTTGCACATGTTTGCACTTAATTTTTAGAGATAATTCAGTAAACATTCTTAATACCTCGACCCCCTACCCCCCCCCCCCCCCCGCACACACACACACACACACACACACACACACACACACACACACACACACACACACACACACCTGTTCCCCCTTTTTTGCTGTCCAACCATTTCAGGAACTAATTCAATTTTTAAAATCGTTGACATAATCATTATGCATGCCATCGTGGGACGTACATACTTGAAGTAACGCCCGGAATATGAATACCGGCTTGCTGCGAAACTCCCAGTTGTGTTGTGAGGAGAAATTAATGTTGTTTTGAAAACACTGCTGGAACACGCCAACACACGTTAAAAAAGAAAAAAAAGAAAAAAAAAAAGTTAGACTCTGCTTGCTCTACATGTAACAATGCCGGTAAAATGAAACCAACGTTCATAACACAGCTGAATCAGCAGTGCATCTAACAAGCCCCCTACGTGCCCCCCTCCACCAACTATGTGACAGTTATTTTAGACCTACCACAAACACGGGGAGCCGGGGTGGCCGAATGGTAGAGCGTTGGACTTCCAATGCTCGGGTCGTGAGTTCGAATTCCGGCCGGGCCCAAATATTTGTGCTGGCTTTTTCATCGTCTTTGATATCACCCGTATGCGGTGGATAAGGACGTTAAACTCACACACACACACACACACACACACACACACACACTGCCACTAACACAGGCACTCGGACAGTATGGAGTTCAGCACGTGCACCGAGAAGACTTTTATTTCAGTCCAGCAAAGTATCATGTACTCCTTTTAGTCTAAGGCAGACATACTGCGCCATCACACGCCAGATTTACTCCCAAGCTGGAATCAATCCATTAATGAAACAAATCATATTGCATGTGACTAGAGGGAATACACCCAGCTTTAAAGCGGGAAATGCCCCGGAGAATATAGAGGCGGGGCCGGAGGGGGGGGGGTATTGACATCCCGCGTGTTATACCAGCTCTTTGCACATGCTGTTACGCTACTATCGCTCCGCATACAACGTGTTTCACAGCGCAGGAGTGCAGTAACAGATCCTGCGTACTCAATTTTTAAGCCCGAACAGTGATTTCGTAAGCTAAGTTAAAGCCAACCCTGTTCTGGGTCCGTCAATAACTCTAGGCCCCTGCGACGACGGCCAAGTCGGGCTAACCGAGACCGAGCCGAGCTAAGTGATACCTAAGAAGGAAAAAAAACCAACAAAAAAAACTCGGTGACAAGGAAAGTGGACAGTTGCGAACAACTTTGAGGTCCCCGTGTTATTTCACTGCACGGTGTGCACAGAAGCGGTGAAACTGTCGCATTCACCAGCACAGTACATTCTCAGCCTGTTTCGAGATTATTGCCTGCATGAGTTGTCCCGGCGTGTGGAAGCGTACCGGCTACTGAGCGAGCAGACGACGTTATCTGGCTGCCGATTGAAGACCAGCTACAGACAGTGCTGATTGGTGGGCCCGTATGTTTTAGCGACTTCGTCATTGGGCGTGTAGTCAGTACAGGTATGGAAGCGTAGGCCAAAGAAAGACATATTTCTCTACTCTTAGGAGCCGCAAAGTCACGAAAACGGAATGGTCGCAGTGGTCAAAACAGGAACATCCATTCATTTGGCAAACAACCTTGGAGCTTTGTAAGCGTAAGTTTTTTCCTTACAGAACGCAGGTCCCATGGTAGAGCGTTGGACTCTGCTCGGGTCGTGACTAAGTTCGACTGTCCCGGCTGGGGCGAAATATTTGTTCTGCGCCCGCATGTAAAAGTCGGGGTTAGGGAGTTTAGCCCCAGGTTAGAGTGTAACCTCGAATTGACTAAACTAACTCTTCGCTTCCTTTTTTTTTAATTTAATTTTGTTTTGGGGGTTTCTTTTGTCCTAATCTGGGGTAGGCCCGTAGCCGTGGGTTAAATTAACCTTGAGTTTTACATAGGGGCCCAGGCCTTTTTCTCGTTGCCCCGTCTTTGATATCACTCTTACGTGGTGGAAAAGGACGTTAAATTCCCAAACACCCACCCGCATAGAGACTTTAACAAGTAGCGTCGCGTGCCGTTGGGACTGGTTACCCATACTTGGCCGCTTACTTACTTAGGCCCCTGGCTCCACGTGGAGCATAGGCCATCGACAACCCTTCGCCATCGCACTCTGTTCTGGGCTATTCTTGCCACTCCAGTCCAGTTGGTCCCCTGCTTATATAACTCTGCCTCAGTGTCCCGCCTCCAGCTGTTGCGAGGCCGGCCTCTCTTCCTTTTCCCCTGTGGGTTCCATGTCAGGGCTTGGCGTGTGGTGCTGGATGCTGGCTTCCTGAGGGTGTGTCCAATCCAGCCCCACTTTCTCCGCAGGATCTGCTTGGCTGCTGGTTCCTGCCCTGCTCGCTCCCACAGCTCTTCGTTCCGGATCTTCTCTGGCCATCGGATGTTGAAGATGCGCCTCAGACAGGTGTTGAGAAATGTCTGGATCTTCTGCTGCATCGTCTTCGTTGTCCTCCATGTTTCGCATCCGTAGAGCAGAACTGACTTCACGTTGGAGTTGAAGATGCGAAGTTTGGTTCTTATGCTGACAACTTTGGATGCCCAGATGTTCTTCAGCATGACCATTGCTGCTCTTGCCTTGCCGATTCTGGCTGTGACGTCTCGGTCTGTGCCTCCCTGTCCATCAACCACACTCCCCAGGTAGACAAAAGACTCCACCTCCCTGATGGGCTCTCCACCGACTGTGACTGGTGTGTTGGCAGTGGTGTTGATCTTCATCAGCTCGGTTTTCCTCCTGTTGATCTTGAGCCCTGTTCCGGCTGATGTGGCTTCCAGGCATGTAGTCTTGTCCTGCATCTGGCTGTGGCTGTGAGACAGGAGCGCCAGGTCGTCCGCAAAGTCGAGGTCATCCAGCTGCGTCCAGAGTGTCCACTGTATCCCGTTTTTCCTGCCTGTTGTGGTGGTCTTCATGATCCAGTCGATGACCAGGAGGAAGAGGAACGGGGACAACAGGCATCCCTGGCGGACTCCGGTCTTCACCTCGAAGCTTTCTGACAACTGGCCGGCATGGGCAATCCTGCAGCTCATGTCTTTGTAGGTGCACTGGATCAGGGAGATGATCTTCCCGGGAACTCCATAGTGCCTTAGCAGCTTCCACAGCGCCTCTCTGTCTACACTGTCGAAGGCCTTCTCATAGTCTATGAAGTTGATGTAGAGGGGGGAGTTCCACTCCAGTGACTGCTCAACGATGATGCGTAGGCTGGCGATCTGGTCAGCGCAGGACCTGTTCCTGCGAAAGCCCGCCTGCTGGTCTCGGAGCATAGGGTCGACTGCCTCCCTCATCCTCTCCAGTAGAATTCTGTTGAGAACCTTGCCTGGCACTGACAGGAGCATGATCCCTCGGTAGTTGCTGCAGTCCCTGAGGTCCCCTTTCTTTGGCAGCTTGATGACGATCCCTTCTTTCCACTGGGCTGGCACCTCTTCCTTCTCCCAGATCTTGCTGAATAGGCTGTGCAGCATGTTGACGGCTGTCTCTGTGTCTGCTTTGATGGCTTCTGCTGGTATCTCGTCCGGCCCTGCAGCTTTCCCATTTCTCAGTGTCATGATGGCTTTCCTGATCTCCGCCTTAGAGGGCTTGTCGCAGTTGATGGGTAGTTCTGTCTCAGCTGGCGGGATGTCTGGTGGTGTTTCAGGGATGGGGCGATTTAACAGCTCCCTGAAGTGTTCTGCCCATCGCTTCAACTGTTCCTCAGTTGTTGTCAGTGGGTGCCCGTTCTTGTCCTTCACTGGTTTGTCTGTCTGCTGAAATTTGCCTGCGAGCTTCTTGGTCACCTGGTACAGGTCTTTTAGGTTCCCTTGTCCAGCTGCTTCCTCTGCTTGATTGGCCAGGTCGTCGATGTAGTCCCTCTTGTCCTTTCTGGTGCTCCTCTTCACTTCTCTGTCAGCTGCTGTGTATTCTTCCTGTGCCTTTGCCTTAGCTCTTCTTGTTCGGCTCGTGTTCAGTGCAGTTTTCTTCTTTTTCCTAACTTCCAGCTTCTGGATGGTATCAGCAGAGATCCATTCCTTGTGTTGGGTCTTTCTCTTGCCAAGGACCTCTTCGCATGTGTCGTGCCAGAGTTTCTTGCTGTGTTCCCACTGTGTCTCGATATCCATTCCACTGTCTTCTATCAGGTCTTGCAGTGGCTGGAACCTGTTGGAAAGGCTGATCCGGAATGCTGCTTGTGTCTCTGCGTTCCTGAGTAGGCCAACGTTGTACCTGATCCGTGTGTTGTTGGCGTTGGTGTGTCTCTTAAGCCGAAGTCTCAGTGTTGTTGCAAGAAGGTGGTGGTCTGATGATACATCGGCACCCCTCATCACGCGCACATCTCGCCACGATCTCCTGAACTTCCGGCTGATGCAGATGTGATCAATCTGGTTCTCCGTGACATGGTCCGGCGATCTCCATGTGGCCTTGTGGATGCGCTTGTGTGGGAAGATGCTGCCTCCTATCACTAGCTGGTTCAGGGCACAAAAGTCTGCAAAGCGCTCACCATTTTCGTTCATCTGTCCCAGTCCGTGTGTTCCCATGGTGTTCTCATAGCCTGTGTTGTCTGATCCAATCTTGGCGTTGAAGTCTCCCATAAGTATGGTCATGTCCTTGGCTCCTCCTCTATCTATCACTGTCTGCAGTTGTTGGTAGAAGTCATCTTTTTTCTCCTCTTCCGCATCATTGGTGGGAGCGTAGCACTGGATGATGTTTAGCTTGATGTCTTTCTTCTTGGTGATGAATTTGGCTGTGATGATGCGGGAGTTTACAGGTTCCCAGCCGATGAGTGCCCGCTGTGCCTCCGGTGCCAGCATCAGGGCCACGCCCTCAGTGTGGGGGGCTCCATCCTCTGTGTGTCCCGAGTACAGCAATTGCTCTCCCGATGAAAATCTCAGCTGTCCTGTCTGTAGCCACCTTGTCTCACTCAGTCCCAGTACTCCTATCTTGTAGTTCTTCATCTCTCTTGCTACTTGTATGGTCCTTCCTACTTCATACATTGTCCTGATGTTCCATGTGGCTACTCTCGTCGTTGTCCTGGGTGTTAGAAGGGGGGTCGGCCTTGCAGCTTCCTTTCGGCTTTCACTGCAATGCGTCATAGGTCTCCGGGATGGAGACCCTTCCTTGCCCAGGTGAATGTTTTGGTTTGTTGCTGTCGATGCTTCTGTAACGTTATGTTTTTTACAGGTAGGGCTGTTAACCCTACGCAAACCCGTTTAGCCTCTTGGAGAGGTGGTCCACATTCGTCTGACCTCTACCCTTCGACCTGTCCAGCTTGGGTGACCCTGCCAGGAGCACGTGCTCCCGCTGGCGTAGCTCTCTGGGTCATTGAGGTACACAAGCCACTACCCCACGACAAGGGTTGGACCATGTAGGGACTTGGCCGCTGGAACTTACGAAAAGAGTTCCACAGCACCGCCTGCACTTCAGCCACCGCTATTGCTCTCCGTCAGACTGATGGTCGGAGGCTGGGCTGGTGATCCAGAGTACTGGTGCAGTGCCTGGATTATCTGCCTCTGACACGCTAATGCTGCTGATCCCGCTAATCCGCCTTGCACCGCTGTCTGCACTTCACGCTGTGCCACCCTGCTGGCTGGTCGCCAGTCGTCTGAAGGCCTGGCCCCGCGTACAAATCAGGGGTTTATAGGGAATGAGTAGAGAAGCTGAAAACGGGAAACTGAACAGAGGTGAATGACAGTCCAAACACAAGTAGTCAGTCAATGCCTACTGACGGCAGTGGGCACTGTGGCGGAGCTCCACAATGGCGATACTGACACATATGTGTGACACAGATGTGATTCGAGGTTTTCCATGGCTGTCAGTGACGTGATCACTGCTAAGGCTATTCAAAATCTCAGTCAACAGCTGTGACCGGCTGTGAGTTTCACAGTAGAATCTGACCATTCTGTTTGGTCCCCTCCCCCCCCCCCTTTTTTTTGTGTGTGGACTATGATATTCGACTGACGTCATGCGACAGGTAAAGATGGCTGCCGGAACTTACGAACCTGGCTTCCCGTGAATAGTAATTAATTACAACATCGGACGGACGGATGGCTTGGACCCCGGCCGGCGAGTGCAGTATCTAAACCCCCTTGCCCGCACACTCGATGACATCTACATGTATACTTTCCTACGCCAAACGGCGCGCCAGGCACGGACAAGACACGCTGCAGCTGTTACGACAAGATGGCGCACGCGACACGGGCCAGGTGGCGCTCCAGCGGCACGTCACGTGATGCCGTATAGAAACATCTGGCCCGCCACGCGCCTGAAGTGGATAGGATCGAGTCAGTATTGGCTGTCAACAGCTACAAACAGTTATAGCTGTAGGATGGGGCATGTAAATAATGGAAAATAGTATTTGCTGTAGGACTAGAAACTTTTCAAAGATCTGCACTATCTGACCAAAAACGTGCAGACGTCGGAATCTGCAGAATCTCAGTGACGCCATTTTACTTTGTGGCCGAATGGTAGAGCGTTGGACTTCTAATGCTCGGGTCGTGAGTTCAGTGGTAGCCCGGCTGGGGCCAAATATTTGTGCTGGCTTTTTCATCGTTGCCCCGTCTTTGATATCACCCGTATGTGGTGGAAAAGGACGTTACACCTCCAAACACCCACCCACCCATTCTGACGCCATTTTAGTTGTGGTCACTGAGTTCAGTTCAGTGAATGAAAGTTGTATAACGAGATTTCCCTGCCAGAAGGTACTATCGACACAGATAGAAAGAAGAGAGATGGTACGTTCGGGCAGGGAACCCTCGATACTGAATTTCTAAAGTCCAGAATTATGCGAGGATGGAGTACCTTTAAGTTAACATGGTAAACCGCACTCCTCCTACAGGGGCCATAATTATGGAATCAATACAGACTCATCAGGGACTGAGTTCTGGAACCTACTGAGGTTCTTCCTGGAATGTCCACAAACTGACCCGGCACTGACGTAAGCCCACAATCTACGATTTTAATGTTAGAAGCCGCAGTACACTGACTGATTTACCCGGCACAGCCTATTGTCAATCACTGCATGATTCCAGTGTTTTATCTCAAGACTGATAGCTGGGTTCTCGACCGCTGACTGGTCAAGGGTGAGACCGTGATTAGTGTGTGTGTCAGTGTGTCGGGGTGTGTGTGTGTGTGTGTGTGTGTGTGTGTGTGTGTGTGTGTGTTTTCTTAGTATTGCAAATTTTACTCATGTGTCTGTTTTCTACCTTTTATAGTCTTAAGTCATTTTGTAGTGGCTTTTTGTGTAGCAACGGAGTCAGTGATTGAAAACTGACCAATGTATGGCCAAATCTTTTCTTCCGTTGTAAAATAAAGTTCGTTCGTTCGTTCTCTCTCTCTCTCTCTCTCTTCTCGGACCGAGTCTCACAGCCGGCACAGCCGGAATGAAACTCAGTGAAAGTCAGTGGTAATGTGGTTTCAGTCCCGTGGATCTGTTGTGTTCGGTACGGCTGAATGAACTAAGATTACAGACCCATCGTCCTCTCTCGTCCCTCGCACCTACACCTATACTTTTGATCCAGTCCCAATCGCGGGTTACCCAAATAATGCTGTTTTCGTTTCGCCTGAATCCGAGTCGATGTTTTTGGCCCACCCGACACAGAGCAGGAAGCGATAGCGTTCCTAGCGACGGCTGCGTGCAAATGTCGCATCGGCAAGGAAACGAGATTTTCCCCAAAAGAAAACAGACAGTGGGAGTAGAGAGGCTTACAGTGGAAAGGGCCCTGCGCGGGTTCGGTAACAGTTATCACTGGCGCAAATTGCGAGACAAATAAGCTGCCAGTAACGACTACAAACACCGTCTCTCACCTTTTGCTGTGCCTTGCCATCTTGTGGGGGTACTGTGTCTTCGAATACGCACCTGGACTGGCTGGCTCTGACTCGGACCGGCTGACGAACGAGAGAGAGAGAGAGAGAGAGAGAGCCGGAGAGAGAGAGAGAGAGAGGGGGGGGGGGGTTCCGGCTTCAATCCAGCTTGAGAGAGAGAGAGAGAGAGAGGAAATAAAAGATCAGTGAACCTTTATTTTCCAAAGGTGGAATTGTTTATGTCCGCAAACTAGTACTGGTTACAACTTGCCGTTGCTACAACTACAAAGGATAATTATACAAAGAGTACACTCATAAAGACAACAACAAACACAAAGGGTGATAATAATATAACAAAGAGCGGGCGACGCACGCGCACCCACATACAAGAGAGAGAGAGAGATTGTGAGATGACAGCCCCCCTCCCCCCAACACACACACACACACACACACACACACACACACACACACACACACACACACACACACAGAGGGCCAAAAACAGTAATGATACGTAAGTATCGAACAGATCCTAATCGACAGTCAGGCAATAATGGCGCCACTCTGTATGAATTAGGGCAGTGAGGGCATGAGAAACACGGCAACCTGGAAAGTTCAACTGCACACCACTGACATAGCCGGTTTGACATGCGTGACACGTGTCATAACTACTGAAAACTGGATGCTTGAAAACAATTCACGGTTAAAAATGATGTAGTCCACAAAACATAAATAAATACAAAAATAATGCGCGGGAAAAAAAAAAAATGACGCATGGACAATTTTCAGTAAGTGAATTGGCCCATCTCATTGTCTCCCCTGCCTCGGAGCCGGGACTGATAGCCGAATCAGTGGTAAAGCGTTGGACTCTAACGGCTCGGGTCGTGAGTTCGAATCCCGGCTCAGTGGGGCCAAATATTTGTGCTGGCGGTCTTTTTCTCTTTGCCCCGTCTTCAGTTTGATATCACCCTTACGTGGTGATAAAGGACGTTAAACTTCCAAACATCCACCCACCCACCCACTCGGCGGAACTGTTGGTTACCTGCGGGCTTGTATTCCGCATGGTGGCGCTTCGCTTTCATTTTTCCCGCCAAACTGAGTCAGCAATCTTTCTCTCTGCTGACTCTGGTTCCACCACAGCCTCCCCCCCCCCCCACGCTCAGTCCCCCCCCCCCCATTCCCATCATCCCGCCCCCCCCCCTCCTAAAAAAAAAAAAAAGAAAAAAAAAAAGAAGAAAAAATGCTGTGGCCATTTCACTTCTCGCATGTCGAAGCAAATCATCGCGTGTCCCAAAGTTTACTTTATCTCACAAGGACGCTGCGTCTGAGAGTAAAAACACCCGATTACCAGACGGACAAGCCAGCAGACACCCAATGGTGATGGTACGAAAAGGCCGGGTGATGACTTCAACAGACCTTTATTACCAAAGAGCGAGTTAAAGGGGCGTAACCGTGCCATAACCGGTAACCATAAATCCGTCATCCCTGCGAGAGTTTGGACATGGGTGTAGTGTCCCCTCTGCCCAAAAACAACAAGGCAGAAAATAAAAACTCCCTCCAAACGACCAGCTCATCATAAAGCCGCGGGAAAGAAAAGCAGTTTGGGGAAGCGAGGAGCGTGAAAGGTAAACGGAAAATGAAAACATGGACTGAGCAGGCTACGTTTCATCGCCTGCTTTGCAAACACGTAGGTACCCCGTTAAAAAGGGACCATATGCTGTGGCGGCGTCTCTCTCTCTCTTTTTCTTTCTCTCTCCTGGCTCTCTCTCTCTCCTGGCTCTCTCTCTCCTGGCTCTCTCTCTCTTCTGGCTCTGTGTGTGTGTGTGTGTGTGTGTGTGTGTGTGTGTGTGTGTGTGACGGTGTGTGTGTGTGTGTGTGTGTGTGTGTGTGTGTGTGTGTAAATGAAAATAATTCGGCGCTGAACACACACATCATTTAGGTACATCAGTATACGAAACCAAAATCTGTGACGCTAAACCAAACACAACAAAAACAACAACAACAACAACAGCAACAACGGTGGTTTTAATCTAAATCAATGATTTTGGTTTTCCAGCTACCCGGCATACATGTACAGTCGAGCCTGTGCGCTGGCATGGTCGGCGCAGCGATTCAATCTTTTAAAAGAAATATAAACATAAATCCGGTTTGCAAAGTTCAGGTGAAGTCTCTCCCCAATGTTTCCGTGTTCCAGTTCTGTGACCAACACCTAGTTTCATTTCCTTGGGTTTTTCCTGATGACAACCATCTCTGCGACATCCGTCCCTTCCCTTTTTTTTTTTCAAAAATCCTTTTGAAATCCTCTCTTTAGTCATAATTCAGCACTGAGGATTTGAAACGGTGTAGTATCATATGAAGCTGAAGTCGCAAAAACCACTTATCGCAAACGACACATCCAAAGGAAATTATATAAATATTGGGGTTCTCTCAAGTACTTGTTGTCATACATATCTCACGCGAGATCGCCAGATGTTGACTTCCGGAGACGTCTGGGAAATTTCACGAATCTTGTCGCCTTGTGGCCTGTTAACCCCGACGAGAGTCATCAGTTTTGGGATGAAAAGCAGTGTAATATGGCAGTAAAGTTGAAACCTATCACCTGTTTTGCTAAACGCACATTTCTGACAACAGTGTGTCTTTTTCTACGTTTTGCGTTGAATCAGTAACCTTACTCATCAATCAGTAACCTTAACATTAATCAGTAACCTTACTCATTACTAACATCTGGCTTCACACACACACACACACACACACACACACACACACACACACACACGCACGCAACGGTCACGCACGCAACGGCCACACACACACACACACACACACACACACACACACACACACACACACACACACACACACACACACACACACACACACACACGCGCGCGCACTCACGCACGCACACACACACTTGCACGCACACACGCTGACGAAGAGACACTTTATGCGCCTCTTTGGTTAGTTTATTTAATTAGACATGAGTGTAAAGAGTGACTTGCAAAATTAATGCAGTATTTATTTAAGCTATCTACAATTACATGTACTTGTACACCAGCTTCGTGCGTATTTTGGGAAAAAATTGATAAGAAAATATAGTAAGTTCAATATGCATTAGTAATAAGTTCAGTCATAAGTTGTGAAAATTATATCTGGGGTAGCTGCACACTTATGCGTTTGTTTGCACAGTATTTTATTTTAATATAACTGATTGAATATTTATTTATTTTTTGGGAGGGGGAGGAGGAGGGGAGGGGAGGGGGGAGGGGGGGGGTCGAGGTTGGGTTTTTTTGTTTTGTTTTGTTTTGACTTTTTACAGTCATATTTTTGTGCTTTTTAGACAGTGACATATATACATTTACATAAGCACACACACCCACCCCCCCCCCCCCCACACACACACACACACACACACACACAAACCAAAATGATATAACAAGTTGAACAGATAAATACATAACTGGTAAACACATAGATTATGAATGAAGAAAAACATCCCCAAACAACATACAAGCAAAGCTAATGTAGGAAAAGAAAAAGCAGTTATAATAATTATGATGAAATATGAATCATCATCATCATCATCATCGTCATCATCAACATGCATTCCTACATTTGTATACATACATTGACTTACATGCACAAAATACAAGCACACACTTATGCATAGAAACATACGTGTACATATATACAGAGACCAAAGGACAAGCAATAAGCATGTTAGGAATGTACAGTATCACTATCAGTGACACTATTGCAATTGCTATGATACAGTTTTGTTGTATTGTGTTTAAGTAATGAGAGGTTGGTAGGGTAACCATTTATAAGGTTGGTCTTCACATGTACACTGATAAAGTTGCTTTTTTCTCTTCAAGGTATCCCTGACTTTAGTATCACTTTACCTACTTGCAGTCACTGTATGAAAACAGGAAAATCCATTTCAATGAAGAATTTTTCCTTCTCGTATGTAGCACCGTTCATTCGGGCCGATCGTCGGGGGTTCTCTCCGGGTACTCCGGCTTCCTTCCCCTCTACTTTTGAAATGTTCAGCCCACCAAATTTGAAAAATAAATGCAATTCTAAATTCCGAAATTTAAATAGCTGAACTGACCCTTCGCACCCCGTGATTGTAATCATGTGTTTACATCCAGTGTGTGAGAGAATGCGTGTGATTCACGTGAGCGTGCGTGTTGGGTTCAGTTCGCGGCACTTTGAGCCGATTCACGAAATTGGGTAAAGCGCCTATACAATACTCATTATTATTATTATTATCATTATTATTATTAGATCTCTCTCTCTCTCTCTCTCTCTCTCTCTCTCTCTCTCGGCTCTAATTTTATTTTTTTCGATCACAGTTCGCCTTCATTTCTCGTGATGCGGTTTTTGGTGGAGCTAGTTCCCGGACATTAATTACCGCCAGCAACGTAGTACAGAAGTTGAAATGTACCACAGCTGAAAGCACATTTCTGACACGACTTATTTCCGCACCGTCACACATTAGGTTTTCGAACATGTAATAATATTATACTACAGTTTTGCTTGTGCACAGTGGAATGACGAATAATTTACACTGCATTCTGTCGGTGAATTAATCATAATGGCATCGCTACTCTCCCCCCCCCCCCCCGCCCCTCCCCCCATCCAACGCACCGTAAAGACAAGAAGGAAAGAAAGAAAAAAAAAAACTGTCGGTGACTGGTTTCACTGGAGCTTAAACTAACTGTAACCCTGGCAGGTCGTAACATTCCCCGGTAACCTCAGCTGATGTTCTGCATTAGTATGCTATTTCCAGAATTAGAACCATAGACCTCAGCGGGGAGCCGGGATAGCCGAATGGTAGAGCGTTGGACTCTCAATGCTCGGCGGGTCGTGGGTTCGAATTCCGGCTGGGGCCAAATATTTGTGGCAGGCCTTTTTCTCGTTGCCCCGTCTTTGATATCACCCACACGTGGTGGAAAAGGACGTCAAACACCTATGACCTCACCCACCCACCCTAGACCTCAGGTTAGGTCAGTCAAGTTATTGTCGGCATCCAGGCAGAACGTCGGCCAATGCCAGCGTCATACGTCGCCAGAAGGACTCCACAGCATCCTCCTCCTTTCCCCACTCAATGTACGTCGTGGTTTTCATCAGTGCCAACATGACGCCCGTCATGTCACGTGCCGGCACGTGCTCCAGAATCACCACCACCATGACGTCATCGTTCTCTATCACGTGGTTCAGGCACATCTGCAGCTCGAAGTCACACCAATGGCTCTCGGCGAACCTCGGTGTGAAGAGAGCCAGCACTCTCTTGCTCACCGCCAAGCTGTCGATGATGTTGTCAGTGATGTTGTTGCCCGGGAGGAAATCGCGCTGGTGCACGCACAGCCGGAGCCCCATCTGCTGCTCTAAGACCGGGATGAGGTGATCAATGACCCAGCGCACGTCCTCCCCCGAGTAGGACACGAAGAGGTCGTACTGAAAGACATCAGGACGTCGCATCTTCCACCTGGCTTGTGGGTTGCCTCTGAACACGTCGTACATCGTGAAACGAATGTGCCAACGGTAGCGGTAGAGCAGCGTGGATGCCGTGAACGTGACAATGATAACCGCTACGCAGACGACAGTGAAGACGTATGTTTCGTGGCTGAAGAGACACTGCTGCTCGATCAGAAAGAACGTTGCCACGTCAGCGTCTGGTAAGTTTTTGCACCTGTACCGACTGTAGGGGTTGTGGGCGTCGAAGAGGCCAGGGTTCGACCGTAAATAGTTGCGGAACCACAGCAACGAGCATGTGCATTCGAACGGGTTGTTGCTGAGGTTCAGCGACGTCAGGCGTCTGATGGTCTCCAGGCTGAACGTGTCCTCCCCGATCGTACTTATCAGGTTACCGTCCAGCCTCAGGATGTTCAGATGGTCAAGGTCATCAAACACCCCGTCCGGAACGGATGTGAGAATATTGTCGTTTAAATACAGTTTGGTGACACTCATTAAAGGAGCGACCATTTCCCTGCTTATCACATCCAGCTGTGTGCTTGCCAAGTTCAGAAAGCGCAGAGACATAGAGTATAAAAACATTACAGAAAACTTTTGCTCGGAAATACCCCTGAATGTGTTACCTTCAAGATTAAGGTCTTTCACGTTTGTACAATGAGCAAAAACATAAGAGTCAATTCTGTAGGAGGCAAAATCCAGCAAGCTGTCCCGCAGGTCCATGGTCTGCACATTGTCGTTGAAAAATATGACCTCGTGAAGCGTCTTACTTACAGTAGAGCCTATGTCTTTCAAGAACAGGTTCTGCAGTGCGGGAAATCTCTGCCGTGCAAAATATGCAGACCTCAAGTTCGTTTCTATGCTGTAAACACGCCGTGGAAATCTGGCGTCTCGGGGCAGGTTATTGCAGGTGAAGAACTCATCCGGTGGCCAAAACTGAGTTAGTCTGTTACCGCTTAAATCCAGACTGGTCAGGCTAGGAAACGTAGTATCATTCTCGCCGTCACATGGATCGAAGGCATAGGGGAGTAGGTTGTAGCTGACGTTCAGCTTTTGCAAATTTGGCAGGTCCCCTCTGACGTAGGTGATATGTGAACTGCTAGCACTAAGTTCACGCAGCTCTTCGAGTGGCTGAAACGCATACATCTGGAGATTCTCCAGGTCACAGAAGTCCAAGAACAGTGTTGTGAGACGAGGCAGAGGGTAGATGCGGAACAGGTCTTCTGGTACAGGTCCTACGCCTTTAAAAGGTCTGTCCTTCAGTGTACCCGATAGATCCAGCTGCTCCAAAGTATGCAGGCTGAGGAAAGGTCCCATGTCGTAGAACTCCAGGTGGTTTTCACTGAAATCGAGGACCTTGAGTCGATGGAGGGGTTCAAAGACCTCAAACTGACTCACTTCACTGATGGAATTTTTCCGGAGATCCAGATGTGTGATGTTAGTGACATTCCGGAAAAAGTCTTCGGGTAACGTCCTTAAATACACAGAGCTCAGCAGCAGCGTTTCAATGGGCCGTGAAAATGTCGGTATGTATGCACCGTCCCGCTGCTGCATGAAATCGTCCCAATTGTCTGAACAATCAGCGATGCTGCCATGGCACACACAAAGAGAGTGACCTCGATATTGGAAATCGCCACAAGGGTCCCAGGCTCCTGCCGGAGGATCGAGCGAAGACAGCGAATGTGGGCTGTTGTCAGGAAGAGCAGATGTGAACGGACTTGTTATCAATGCGTAGATGCCCACACAAATGGCTGACGTTGCCAAAAGGAATGAAACTTTCGCCATTGTTGAACGGGTTTTCGTTGTTGTTGTTGTTGCTTCCTTCAGTTTTTGTTTGTTTGCTTGTGTTTTGCAGCCGCGTCAGTGTTTGGTGTATGGGGTACAGAATCCGTCTATTCTCTGACAGTCTAGTTCACCTCTTTTTAGTCACGTATCGTTGACGCTGCATCTAAGTTCCAAGATATAGACTGTATGGAAACTCTGCCAACGTACTTGTTCCTTACTTCAAGTTGTAAATCTTACTACGACTGCAAAGTATAGGCCCTTGTTAACCCGAAAGAGTATAGCGACTAATAAACGTGCAACGTCAGCCCGATGACCTGCTATAAAGTGACTGGTTTGCACCAGTAGGTCTTCTTGTTTGCACTTCAGTACACTGACGTACACGGAAACTGTGGAGAGAAAAAATTCCGGTTCCTGTGGCGAGCAGTTCACTCTGTCGCCAGACAATGCCAGTGTTTTCGATTTGTCAGCAGGTCACTGTTTCGCAATGCTGGCATTAGTTAAAGGGGCTCCGTCAGTAATATTACCATTTCATTCTGAGGTTTCTTCGTGGTATCTAACAACTTGAAGATACAAGATACAATATATTTTATCCCATATCCCCTTCTGGGGTATGGAGGATATCACAGGAGGGTGGGTGGGTGGGTGGCTGGGTGTTTGGGAGTTTAACGTCCTTTTCCACCACATAAGGGTGATATCAAAGACAGGGCAACGAGAAAAAAGGCCAGCACAAATATTTGGCCCCAGCCGGCGGGATTCGAACTCACGACCCGAGCATTGAGAGTCCAACGCTCTACCAGGATATCACAGGAAAGTACAAGAGGTAGTTGCAAGAAAACAACATAATCAGAAGACAAGACCATGATGTATAAAGGACAAGAGCTGATAAATCCTTCTGTAACACGAAACTGACGTGACAACGTTAACATCATAGGAATATGGACACAAAGATAACGAATGCTAAAGACAAATGAGGTGCACAACCAACTAATCAAAACAATCGCCGAAGGACAAAAACAACGTTAACATCCTAGGAATATCACACCACTTCGACACCTGGACAGTAGCAGCGTCTAAACTGCTGGCACTGAGCCAACAGAAGCGTACACAATGACGCGGCGTGAACACCCTGAGCGCTCGAATAGTGGAATTTAAATGTTCGACCGCTCGCACTGACAAAGTGTAAACAACACTGTATCGCATGAAGACTGAGCTGTACTTATGATCAAGATAGAGTATTTCGAGCGTATACTGAGGCGCACTCACGAGCGAAACTGTTCCTAAAGAGAAGCCGTGCTTAGCAAAGATGGAATTAGCCCGTTTAGTAAGCGCGTCTAGATCTTTTACCAACACAGTCATACACTGGTCGTTGACTCGTACGTAAACGGAAATGAACTGGGTTTTTTTCTTTTTGTTCGTGTGATAGAAACCACTCAGTCACCTAATTGTCTCTGCTCAAGTGCCTGGCACAGATAAACAGCCGGAAATATTCTGTTAATGAAACATCACCATGACTCTCTCTCTCTCTCTCTCTCTCTCTCTCGGGGAGCCGGGATAGCCGAATGGCAGAGCGTTTGTACTCTCAGTGCTCGGATCGTTATTTCGAATTCCGGCCGGCTCAGTGGGGCCAAATATTTGTACTGGCCTTTTACTCGTTGACCCGTCTTTGATATCATCGGCCCTACTGACAGTGACATTGTGGAAAAGGACGTTAAATTCCCAACTACCCCCCCCCCCTCTCTCTCTCTCAGGGCTGAGTGAGTGACCGCTCAATGCTTACAAACTTGTTCATCTATAATTGATATATTTTGATATAGTGTCATTCATGCATCAGTCAGTGCATGTATTCCCTGCTTGCAGTGCATCAGTTTTCCAGCCCAGTCGATCCGCGTCACGATTTCATGCTTCTAGTTTTATTTGAGTGTGTACTGACGTGTGTGAGAGGACGCTTGAAGGCGATTTTTTTTTTTCGACTTTTGGCAATGGTCTTTTCCCTTTTTTTCATGTTCATGTTATTTGGTCGTTCTCGCGACGTAGTATTACTGTAGTGTAGCAAGGACAAGACTGAGAGACAGACCTGCGCACCTACCTCAATCTTTATATCCTAAAAATAAAGTTTCATTTAATCATACTCTCTCTCTCTCTCAGGTTCTCTCTATCTCGCGCGTGTGGCGTGCGTCCCCAATCACCTCCAGTCGGTGACCGCGGGAAAGTCTCTCTCTCTCTCTCGTTGGCGACTTGAATGTGGTGCTGGTGGCCGGTGGGGATGGGGTAGGTGGGGGAGGGGGCGGGGGGGGGGAGTAAGTTATGTCCGGCACTGAAGTAAGTTTATTTCCCATCCTGTGGGTGCATAGGAGACAAAAAAAAAAAAAAGGAAAATGAGTCAGTCGACGCGTATCAGTACGCGACAAACGTCACATACATATATACACGATACATGTACGTACATATACATAGTACATACATGCAATACCTACAGGCACATGCCTTCACACGTAAATATGAGTTCATACACACTGACATGATATACTGCTTATCAAGTTAGACCAGTAACTTCAACATAATACAACGAACATAGTCAAGGTATAGGACCTCTCGTGCCGAAGTCACGGTATCTGCCAGTGACTCGGTCTTCAAGTCAAAATGCCCTGACTACATCCCGGCCTGTACTTGAGAAGCAAGTACCGGCAGTACAGGGATGACCTGACTATAGAGTCCGGCGGAGTTGGTTCAGCTGAATCACCGAGTGAGTTTCTGAACTAATTGCGAAACCTAATGAGCTGAGCCGGCTCAGTTACCGGCCGCTATGCCTTCGCGCCACCGACGTGACGTGACTGATTCTAAATGTGTTGATGCTCGATGTCACCGCGGTGAGAGAATGCGTGTGATTCGCGTGAGCGTGCGTGTTTGGATCAGAGCACGGTGCTTTGAGCAAGCCCGGCAGTAAACTGACAGGCTGGATGACTAAACCGCAGAGCGGAGGACACTCCCGCCGCCCCACCCCCCCCCCACCCCGCCCCGCCCCCCCCCCCCACCCGGCCCACCCGGCCACCACCAACCACACGGCACACACAGATACCACAGAAAATAGGATTCCTCCATTTCAGTTATGGCATCAGCTGATTTGACTAGAGAACATCGGGTGGAAAAAAATGAAAGCCGGGGAAACTCACTGTGAAACTGACCGTGTCCGAGTCCGCCGGATGGCATCTCCAATCAGCATATACGGTTACTGGCCGCTACTAGTACTAGTGCTTGTAGTAGTATTTTGTGTTTCACTGTGTAAGTGTTGTTCATGTGTCAGCTCTGTCCCTGAAGCCGATGGGACAGAGTTGTTCGTGTGTTAGCGCAAACCTTATCATTATCAACATTTTGTAATACATGTAGTGACTGGCTGGCGTCGAGTGCCCGTCCATGGTTGCGGACCCACAAAGCCACCGAGGATCGAGAAAAAGGTGCACGCAAGTGGACGAAGGGACGTAACTCCTTCGAGATTGCCGTTCTTGGTTTTGACCTTGTTGTGATAAAGCAATTTTGTCCAATCAGATAAGTAACAGCCATTCAGCGAGGGGACTTCAAAAGGTGGATGTCCTACTTCCGATTTGAGTTTCAAAATGTGTGGACGGCACAAAGTGTCGCATATTTTCTTTGTAATTGTACTGTTATTGAGTGTTAACTGCGGCAACAGTCTCCTTGAATGGCTGTTTGGAAAGCAGACGGAACAGTCGACTGAAGATCCTGATGCAAAAGAACCGATCACACGTTTTGAGGTGCTCTCCACAGATGAGAAGTTCTTGGACTTCGCTACAACTCTTGCAGACTTGTCTCCGCTTGATGCATGTTACCACGTGGTGAGCATGCTGCCAGAGAGAGAGAGAGAGAGAGAGAATGTGTGTGTGTGTGTGTGTGTGTGCGCGCGCGCAATGAAAAGAAGTACATGTATACATGTACACTAGTTGTCGGGCCTGCGCTATGTTCTTTGTGCCAGTTTACATGCTAAGGGTTAGGCTAGGATCAGGTATGTTGTAGGAACATAGACGTTGGGGAACATAGACATGTATGCTCTTGTCACAGACTATGGAGACAAAAGGACACCCACGACATCGAGTCACAACATCAACTTTGCTATCAGTTTCTTCCTATTTCTCAAGTATCTGGACAAGTCACAATGCCAGTGTTATAAATTATACAGAAATGCTGTTCAGACAGAATCTTGTTTGACTCTCAGTTTACCCATTCCATCGTCTGATCTTGGTTGCATGTTTATCAATAACTTTTTTTTTAATGGCAGGTCATATATCAGCTTAAGAAAAGATGTGGAGAGCTAACAGAAGAGGAACTTGGAAAACTGTCTGTGCAGTTGCTGAACTGCCAGTCAGAGGTGGAACATCGACCAGTCTACACCTGTACACTCGATATGGTTGGTTTTGACTTGCAGTTGCACTTGCAGTGTGTACATAAGTTCTTTGTATTACAGCCATAGTGGTACAATGGTACATTGTTGCTTAGGAAACTGACCCATTTGCAGCATGCTAGGTGTTAATCAAAGCACCATTCTTGCGACCTAACTATAGGGGCAGGGTTGACCTGATAATGAAATTGACATTGGTAGTTGTACTTGTGCTCTGCATGTTTGTAATATCATGTCACATAGGTGTGTTGCTCAGTTGGTCACACTCAGTCATTAGAGTTTAGAGATTGTCCACAGCGTCAGTCTATAGTCTCATAGTAAATTTTTCTCTCATCGGCGGCTGTTTAATAATAATAATAATAATAATAATTGCATTAATACAGGCGCTTTATCCCAAATATTTTGGCTCAAAGCGCCGCGAGCTAAACCCAACACGCACGCTCACGTGAATCACACGCATTCTCTCACACACAGGACATAAACGTATTACAATCACGTGGTGCGAAGGGTCAGCTCAGCTATTTAAATTTCGGAATTTAGATACGCATTTATTTTTCAAACTTGGTGGGCTGAACATTTCCAAAGCAGAGGGGGAGGAAGCCGGAGTACCCGGAGAGAACCCCCGACGATCGGCCCGAATGAACGGTGCCACATACGAGAAGGAAAAAGTCTTTGCCCCGAGTGGGGCTCGAACCCCTGACCTCTCGCATTGGTGACAAGTCTCTTAACCACTAGACCACCGACCGCCCCGGTTAAAAGTTTGTACACAAGGCCAGTGCCAGTTGGCCATGAAATACACAGCAGGTCTGTGGAGTGATAGGCCTGATTGTAACTATGTTCCTGTGTCCAATACGAAATGCTGATTATTCTTTCTGGTTGTAGACACTTGCAGAATGCACGAAAGATATGGATGCAGTGACGTGGAACACATACCAGATTGTCGGCAACCGGGCCCGGGCCATGTGTTATGCTACGCAGCAGATGCAGTTTAGACGACTGACTGAGAAATCTGTCAACCAGCTTGCTGCAGCCACATCTGCTCAGCTTCAGACCATGCAGGAACTGAAGGTGATTGTGTGTGTGTATACATGTTATTGTGTGGTGTGTGTGTGTGTGTGATTATGTGTGTGTGGGTGGGCATGCATTTTACCTTTTTAGCTTGCATTGTATCACAGTCCATTCTTGTAATACACTTATACAGCATGAAATATTCAGGCTGGGGAATTTTCAGTCTTTTGGCATTTTCACCAATTTCAGCCAAATTTCCTGTCCTTTCAGCCAAAAACTTCTAAGTTTCAGCCAAAGAAAAGGAAGGAGGAAAAGGGTGCACACACTATCATGATACATGTAATGTCATGTGAGACAGTCTAACTTCATTTTTGAAGACTTGCATGTCAGTAACACGGCAGTATTTTACATTTGGGTGCCAGGAGAGGCTACGAAATGCCTTTAGAAATGCTAATATTTGATCTCTTAAAAGTTAAATGGGGCATTGCCCTCGTGTTCCCCCAGCCTAGGTTTCAGTCTTTTTTTTTCTCCCTCAGCAATTCCCCAGCCTGAATAATATTACAATCGTGAATATAGAGAGCTAAAAGATGACAGCTTTGTATAGTTTTCATGTTGACGTTACAGTTGCGAAGAATTGAATTTTGTGTGCAGACTGGACAAGAGCACTTGCACAGCATGACTCAAGACACTGTGAGGCGACTGTTTGAAAGCCAGCAGGAACTGCTGGTCACTCACGAGACGCTGAAGGCAAAGCAGACGGATGTCATCGCATCTGTTGCAGACAACGTGATAGAGCTGCAGAAGGAGAAGGCACTCATTGCCGCTGGCAACCAGCAGCTTGCTCAGCTTGCAGAGAAAATTCGAGCCGAGCTTAGTGAGTGAATATTGATTTGTTTAGGGTGCATACTGTGTATTCTCTACCTTCATCACCTCATGCACACCCTTCCACCTTGGGAATTTGCCAACCATCTCATCAAAAGCTATAAATTGTTCAGCTGAAGATTACAAGCTTCACTACAAGAATGACTTGAAAATGGGCGAGCTGTGTGTTTTTTGTTTTGGTGGTGGGGTTTTTTTGGGTTTTTTTTTTTTGAGGGGGGGGGGGGGTGCCTGTTGCTTGCCAACTACCCAGTATTTATCCCATCCCATCCCCCCCCCCCCCCCACACACACACACGCACACATGCACACAAAAGAACTTCCTTATTACAACGAAAACTTCGTGCAGGTGGTGAGTAATAAGTTTGTAAATTTTGGAGAGAAAATAAAATTCACGCATAAGCCAGTGCATCCCTGTAACCTTCTAGTACCTCATCCAGTAGCTGATTTTGCAGACAGTACAGCCAAGCTGATCAAGACACAGGGGTCGGAGCAGCAAGCCAAGCATGAAGATATTCTGAAGGACTTGAAGCGTATCCACGAACAGGCCACTGAAGCTCTGTCTCGTCTAGGTGGGTCTTGGTGTTGGTTGACTAAAACTTACGTTGTAAGCTGTTTAGGAATGTGCTGTGAAAGATGTTTTATACAGAATCAGCCTATACGCTAAACACAGATCTATGTGAATCTGTCATTTTTCAGACTGATTAGCATGGAGCAGGAAAGAAAGCAATGGTTATTTCAAGTGATTCATTTTGCAGCTTCGAAAAGTCTGAAAAAAAAAATGGTGACAGAATGGAAGCATGTGCAAAACATGGCATCCCTTTTGCCTCGGGTTTCGATTTTTTTTTTCCTCCATTCAGCGGGGCTGTGAAAATATTCAACAGTTCATCAGGCCGTGCTTATTTCTCAGTCTCAGGATGTGGTCAGTGAATACATGTACATGTACCACTGAAGTGATATTCTAACCAGTCTGGTGAAAACTTTCTTGCTTCTTTTTGACAGACACCAGTACTCAAGAACTGCTGTCCCATCAAGGCGAACTGCAGAAGCAGCAGCAGGAGGTGTTTGAGAACCTACAGAAGATCAACAAGACAGTGGTAGAAGTGATGGGGGCCATTGTTGGCCTGCAGTCGCTTTTTGAGGGACGCATCGCTTGGGTCACACAGCTTCTGGGGGGTGCAGGTAAGTTGGTGTTCAAAGCAGAATTCCATGCACTTGCAGGGTCACCATCGTTGGTATTTGAATTGAATTTCTAAAGGCTGGGGAATTTTCAGTCATTTGGCAATTTTCAGCCAAATTTCCTATCCTTTCAGCCAAGAAAAGGAAGGAGGAAGAAGGTTGCACACATATTGTATCAAGATGCATGTAGAGTCATATGGGACTTTCTAACATCATTTTATAATTGTTACGTCAGTATCACAGCAGTATTGCACATCTGGGTGCCAGGAGGGGCTACTAGATGCTTTGACAAACGCTAAACTTTGTTTTCTGAAGTGGGGCATCGCCCCTGTGGTCCCTGAGCAGGGTGCTGCCCCTTCACCTCCGCCTAGGTTTCAGTCTTTTTTGTCCTCAGCAATTCCCCAGCCAGTTTCCGAAATGAAAAAGTTGTAAAACTCGCGCATTGTTAACTGTTGACCTTTCCAGAGTGCACAATTTTAGCCAGTCACAAAATTAAAGTTCAACTTTGCTGTGATTCACGAGCCCCACAAGCTTACACACAGGAGGGAAGAAAGTGTTTTCTCATGTGTATGCAGCCAGCCCATAGATGTAATTTGTTTGAAGGGGATGACAGTCCCTGAAATGTCTTCCCTTACCTGAGAGCGTCCCTTCAGAAGTTGTGCCTTTATGGTATAAGAAAGGTGTTAAAATGCGTAGCTGTCAATGAAAAGTTTACTCTTCTTTCTCGTAGGCGTAATATTAATGAACTTGAAATATACTTTCGTCTCTTTGGAAAGAAAATCTGACATACGCCCCTTTCATTTTGCAGATGACAAATTGGTGGTGTTGCAGTGCTGCGTTCTGCATGTGGCGTACTTTTTGCTGTTGGTGGTGGTGGCTGCGTTCCTGCACACGCCGGTCGTTACGCGTATATTGTTGATGGTGGTGGTGGTGGCCAACATGGCCGGCCAGCTGGCCCACAAAAGCAGCCTGGACTTCGCTGGCCTGACAGTTTTCATGGTGGCCATCGTGTTAAGTGAGTCACCCAGACTAATTTGTTTGAGTCCACCTTCAAGGCCCTCTGTCCAATATTTCTAAGTCTTCACAGAAAACGGCTTCCTCAGAAGAGAACAGTTGTGCTTGGTAGTGATTTTCATTTGAAATGGTCTGTCTTGAGGTTTGTAGTGCTTTGACTCTGAGTGCCGTACATGTAATGCCATGTGGCAGAGTCTGACTTGCATGTCAGTATCAAGGCAGTATTTTACTTTTGGGTGCTAAGAGAGGGTACTAAATGCCTTTAAAATGCTAAAAGAAGCTGTACTGACTGTATTCTGTGTGATGAAATTAGTAGACAAGAGCATTACATATACGTTCAGCAGTTGTTAAAACATCTTTTGATCATCAAATAATTCATTTTCAGGTCACTGGGTGCTGCGTCAGGTTGCGGCTGTTGTCAGGCGCAGACAGCACGGTCAGGTTGGGGGTGTTCGTGGTGCTGCCGCCATCATGTTCTCTTCCAGTACTGATGGCTCACCTCCCTTGACTTCTGAAGAAGTGCGCAACTTGACTTCATTGCTGCAACGCTTGAGCTGCACAGGTACACACTTGGGGTATAAACTTTTCAGATGATCGCATTGAGTGTGAATGTGTGGCTGCTTACCGCTCTCCTCAAGTACTGTATATCTAGCCAGTATCTGGGGAAAAAATTGGAAATTTTTCAAACAGCTAGATTCTCAAACAATGTTGATCTCCATTTGGTTCGAGGACAGAAGTTGTTTTTACAACATGGCGGCCTGTACTGGTAGAGGCACAATGTTTATGTAGGAGGGGTGAAAAAAATGTTAGACAATGGAAGCAGACAGAGATCCTTTGCAAAGAGGAGAAACTTGGTCAGATTCTCAGCTTTACAAACCAGGACTGGCATTTTCTACCATGTGTCAGTGCAGGTGCCCAAAACAGCTGTACCAGCAGAGATATTGTGTACTATGGCCAGTCTTGAGTTTTGCAGTCATGGAAGTATATATACCAAAACGCTCATATGTGTTTTACTAAATTCTGTGAATGCAGTGCGAGAGAGCCTTCATGCGGAGCCTGTTGCCAATGGCAGTGTTCCCAGGAGTCCAGTGACCACTCCCACGTCTTCTCCAGTGCACAGCAACCACGTTTCTCCAGTAACAACACTGCATGAGCCTGGCCCCTCAGGAGATACCTTAGGGGTAGGTACTCATATATCTGGGCAAAAAACAAACAGTAGTCATTAACCCATTAATGCTTCTACAGTTGAATGACAAAAGAGCCCAGCTGCTTATCAAATCCATGGTGTTTACTTCTTTTTACCAACTGATGGTAGACCTGCTGTGTACTGCCAATCACGTGGTGCGAAGGACCAGCTTAGCAATTTAAGTTCCGGAAGTTTAGAATTGCATTTATTTATTTTTTCTTGTGGGCTGAACATTTCCAAAGCAGAAGGGGAGGAAGCCGGAGTACCGGGGCAAAACCCCCAATGGTCGGCCCGAATGAACGGTACCACATACGAGAAAGAAAAACTCTTTGCCCGAGTGGGACTTGAACCTGACCTCTCGCATTGGTGACTAAGTCTTAACCACTACACTGACCACCACATCAGTGCTCAGGGTTTGATTTTGAAATATCAGAAAAGGGAACTTCACGGTTCCAACTCTTGCAAGTCAGTACTAGTTGCTTTTCTTGGCTCTAGAATCATGAAATGCCCAGGTGTATTGAAAGAAAAAGAAGAAGCCTGCAAATGGTCAGGAGCTGGTATTGCTTATAATGATGACCTGTAATGGTGTTTCGCATGATTTATGTTCAGGACCTCATGAGAGTGCGCCAGAGGTTGATGACTTCGGCTGATGGTCACTCCAACCGTTCATCTCGAGCATCCACCCCTTCACATGCACGCCTGTCACGGTCAGTATCACTACCATTACCAACCAGTCACCCCTCACCCCCCCCTCCCCCCCCCCCTGCTTTCTCTTTGTTGTTTTCCATCTCTGAGCAAAAAGTAGGGGTGTGAAACGATCCTTACCTAGAAATCATGAAATACTAATGTTAAAATTTCCTTGATGGTCCATTCTGTGGCGAATGTTTCTACTAGGTTAATCGTGTTTGCTGTCAAAAGCAGCAAGTTAGGTGTCACATGAAGTTCATAATATGCTGAAAAAGACATTACTATTTTTTGGGTGTGTGCACTATTTTTTTCTCTTTTGTTTCACCATCCCTGTGCTGTGTGTATTTTGGTACAGTGGCTCCACACCCTCAGTGTCATCACGGTGCTTAGGTCGCACGTTGGTCGGTGGCCAGTGCCGACTTTCAGCCACCCCAGGGTCAGACTTCTGCCGCCGTCATGTACCAGGCTAATCCAGATAGCAGTGATATTCACTAACTCAGGTAAGCCAGAGCCACATGAAATTAAAGTTTGATGTTAACAAATGTGTCAGGTTTGAAGCTCTCTACTGTTCTCATATATGTTCTCATTTTTTTTTCTTTTTCTTTAAACAAGTGCATGCTGTGTCCATATTTAATTGTGTTGACCTCAGGTAATTTCAGACAACATTTTGTCATGTGCAGGTTTCGGCTGAAAGTCTCGTGCGAGCCACTTAAAAAAGCTGGCACTTACTCAAAACGTCATCGTCACCATGCTGCAATATGAACACCACAGCATCTGCGAATTTTGCACGTGGTTAATGCTTGGTTAAGACTTAACAAAAGCAGATGCTTGTGGATACATCAGTCAGGATAAGAAAGAATGGCTCATTCATTTCTTTCTTTCATTGTCAAACTCAGCCTTCAGTTTTGACAGATGTGAGCTTCCCTTTGGGTACAGACTAATCATCTCTGTCAAAAAGAATTAGAAACAGGCTATCATGTGTTTTGTAAACTGATTATTTCACCACCACAAAGTGATCTTGGATGGTACGTGCATTTATATGAATTTTTTATGGTAATTTACAAAAGGTGGTAGATTTAGAGCTGCTGTAACTGCAAGACAGTTAATCCTAGCTTTCTGACTTGTGATATTTGTGGATATTTTGGAGATCTGAAACTCTGAAAGGCTGTCAAAGTTATTACAACTGCATTTCGTTTCTTCTGGTAATGTTGGCTGGTGCATTTACTCTTAAAGCTTGTGCATTTACTCAGAAAGTGATTTTCTGTGACCTTCATCAGGAACGTCAATTTGTTCTGACCTTCTACACTGACTTTCACTTTTTGACATTTGTATTCATGTGATCATCTGTCATATTCAGGATGCATCATAGTTAATGGTTTTGCTCTGTTCGCCCATTTCTTTAGTAGTTGTCATCATTTTTTTATATTTTTTTTTTGGTAGGTTCTGAAAAAATGTCACTAACCTATTATTATTGTGTGCATTGTTATTTAAAGTGAAGTGTATTTGATGTGAGAACTGTGTGATGATGGACAAAGAACATCGAAACAGACGGCAGCTGTTCTGAGGAAAACTGATCTCGGGGAATGTATCATTCAGAATGTTGGTCTGTCATGATGTTTGAGCCGTGAGAGCTTTATGAGTGAGTTAACAGAGACTAGCATTAGTGTGAATTGAGGGCCAAATGTTGTAAAGATGTCTTTTCCCCAAAATATCAAGAAATGGCCCTCACGTGTATAAATGTACATGCATCTGTTATTGCATTGCTTTGGTAAAAGTCTTTGCTTATTTTACAACTATGGGGTTTCTTCTTCTTGTGCCTTTTATTCACTATTTCCTTTTGCCTCTTACTCATTCTATCTTTTTTGGGAAAACACATTTTCCTGCACTCATTTGTTTTTCCACTTTAGCTTGTTTAAAATGAAATGATAAAAATGAATTTATTGCCATAATTATGTTGCACAGTGTACAGAAATAGGATATTTGCTGGGGCAGTAACAAAAAAGCCAAAGACAGAAACTGTGCCAATATAGCGCATTTACAACAATTTGCAGGAAGTTAGCCATTTAGGTTACTGATGTTGCGTACTGACATTTGTAAGTTTTCAGTGAAATGTACAGCTGCTTCCTAATCAATGTAAGATATATACAACCCTAGCTTTCCTCTTTAGAAACTTGGACACTCTATAAAATTATGCAAGCTATGAAACCAGTCATATTAAGGAGGACAGTGTAGAGTTTTTTGCTTCAGTTGTTATATGAAGGTAAATGCGGCTCACGGTAATTTGATGTGAAATAGCAATGAGGCGTCGCTTCTCATGAAGTGTATCTTTCAGGTTATTAGATGACAATGATGGTTAGGTTCAAACCTTTCAGAATTATGTGCAGGATCACTATGGTCAGGAATGGTGAACAATTATCTGCACATTGTGGATTTCCTTTTTTTTTTTGTATACCTTTTCCTTTAGCTGGTTCTGACATGTTAAGTTCACATTACGGTAGTGACCTTGTTTTACTCTTTCTGCAATTTTTGCAGGAGCATGAATGCTTCGGTGCTAGAGTGTGTCTGGTCATGCATTTTGTAGTTTACTCTGAAATGCGACGGATTTAACTGAGTATTGTATACATGTGTTCATTTAAAAATTCTCCAGCATTGGGTTTCCACCATGCTAGATGGATGTCTCCGCACACTCTCTCTCTCTCTCTCATATATATATATATATGAAAATTTTGGACACATAAGTATATAAGTATTCAGTTCATAACGTGGATGTGAAATTTATGCACAGCTCACCTTGTAAACCCTGTAAGTGGGGGGTAAAAAATATCCACAAAAACATGATGAAAATAACAATGTCTTATATCGATGTTCACATTAGCCTGTATAGGAACACACATGGTGCACTGGTCTGTACAGTAGTTCAAAATTGACCTGTCTCTTTCTAGTAAGGACTTGTAGCTCCTTTTTACATACAGTGGGTGTGTATAAAGCTTGCATTTAATTTCATGGCTGATTTGTGGACCGAGTGATGTGCACAACTGCGGGCTTTGTTTCTGCTTTTTGTGTTACAAGAACATGTATGTGAGCGAGTCATTGTTTTGCTTTTAAAATTTGAACGTCTGGAGCTTGCACAGTGTACATGTAAAGGAATTTGAATGTATGGGAATCAAGGTTTGCTTTTTGATTGATGTAAATGTTTGTAAAATAATCACGGTTTGCTTTTTGATTGATGTAAATTTCTGTTAAATATTAAATGATAAAACTTGTTCATTTGTTGTGATCATGTTCAAATAAAGTTAAAAGAAAAAAGAAATCAGTTGTTTCAGTCTGTCTGAGTAACCCCGTCTCAGTTTCTTCTCAGTCATTCATTGCTTGTAACTTGCATCAGCACAAAATGTTGCAGTTCAATATCACAGGCAAAAAACATCACAGTGAACCTTGCAAAAATAGTGATTAAAAAAGTAGGAATGATGCATTGTAAAATTTGCTGTACAATATCGTGCTGAGCACACACACGTTTACAACAGAACATACCGGTGCCTGCATTGCCCGTACACAGTCACTGTTTTAAACATCTATACATCAACATGGCAAACAAATTTAGTGATCCTTATCAAACATCATGGGTGTGCATTCTCTAGTACATTTAAATACTTTTAGCAGCGCTCATAACAGTAACAGCTTTGCCCTTTGTTCATAAATTATTAAAAGTAAACAAACACTGTTCAGTATAGCTTACTGGAATGTGTGCAAAATCATAAAACCTGTGTGGGTCACATGATACGCAAGTTTGCAAATTTTCATGTTAAACCACCAAAAGCAACTGCCAACAACAACCCCAAAAATCCCCCAAAACAACATCAAAACCTCCCCAAAGTATTTGTTACTGACGATGTAATGGTCTCGTACATCAAGGCTACCTTTCCAGTGCAGCCACCACAAACTTGACCCTTCATGGGAAATTCAAATGTCTGTGAACCAGCCAGTCTTTTCAACAAGGGTTCATGTTACAAAAAACTTTTGCACAAGGTCACACAAGAGCCAAACAACATAATAAATGACCACAATGGACAGAGTCCAAGGCAGCCAGAATCTGATCTGTTCCCCTTTCCATGACACACTTCCCCCTTCATTTCTGACAGATTCCCCTTCCTTTCCCACAGGTTCCTTGCTTCTAGGCTCAACCTTGAAAAAACGCTTTGAGTTTTCGAGCAGGATGCCCGCCACGTCTTTTGGTGGAATCTTAACTGTGCGTGCCAGCAACTCGATGAGAACTGGAACACAGCATGGATCATTGCGCTTACGAGAGCACCACTTTTTGAACAGCTCTAATCCTGAAGAAGGGAAGTCGTGGAGGCTGACGTGGTTCACAGCACGCTGAAACTCACTGAGAACTACAATGGTGACAAAGTCCGGGAAGGCACAAGGTGCGTTAGAAGCCAGAAGTAGGCGATCTAACTGCCACTGCTCTGCCTCTGACAGCCAGGCATGAAGTGCTGTATTTGCGCCAGCTCCTCGCTGCCAAGACCACCAGGCTCCTGAAAATAGTCAGTCACAATGTATACCCGAGCTGTTTGCAAATTAAAGTCAGTGCAATGCTACATGTAATAATATCAGCGAATTGTCCAAGCACCTTTACAATACTCTTTGCCTTCGAGTTATGCAGCTGTCAGTTACTAATGCTCAGTCAGTATAGTTTGCACCCCTGGGCCGTATTGGGCGAACTATACCAACGCAGTCACGCTTATTTAGTACAGTTCACCTGCTTAGATGGGTTTACGGTTAGGTTTGGATTTAGGGTTGGGGTTACCTTGTGGTAATGGTGCAATCCCTATGTTGTTTAGACGGTCGCGGTGCATTTACAGCAGGTGCAAATGACACAAGGGGGCAAACTATACCAACGCGGTGTTACTGTGTTTCAGGAAAGGTAATGCTTACTATTCTCACAGGTAAATACATGTCAACACATTTATTCAAACCAAAGTTTGAAGGTTCTGTGTAGAAGTTATGAATCTAGGGGAAGTGGGTAGCTGTGTAGTCAATCAACAACCTCTTTGTGGTCTTCAGTGAAAGTGGGTATTTACAGGTTATCTAGTGAATGTGTCTAGAAGGGCATAGCTGGAACTTGGAGAGGTATTACCCCCCCCCCCCACCCTATATCCACAAACAGGGTACGTCACCACCATTAACAGATCTTATTTGTAATGACCATCAACTAAAAACACTGAAAGATTTTACCTGTAACAATGACGTAATGCCCATTCCTTGTCAACAGGTCAACAAAATCTTTATCTGGAGATTCCGAGCGGACAGCTAAGGGAGGCAGACCACATTTGTGTTCGGTCAGAATTTCAAGAAGACTCTCTTTTGCATCCCGTTCATATACCAGCACTGGTTTCCCAAGATCTTGAGCCAGTTTCAACTGTTCAAAGGAGACAGACAAGTGTGACTAAAGGGAAACATATCTTCACATGTGAAATAAAGTTTGTTGTGAAAGCGAGGCACATGGAAAAGTGTACGAAACAGAAGGAGAATACCTGGTCTAGGAACATAGGCTTTTGCTTGAACTTCAAGTTGGCAAGTGGAGAGGAAAGGTCAAGGCCACACTCGCCAACGGCCACACATGCTTGTTCTGCAGCAAGATCCCGCAGCGCAGACAGCTTCTCCTCTGTCCACTCTTTAGTTTGGAGCTGTGGGCGATAACCTGCCAATACGATGATAGAACTGCTAGCGGGGACCAGAACTGTTTTCTAAAAAAATGAGACTAAGATCTGTGCAGTCTGGTGCATTCTGACTCTCAGAATGGACCAATTACGAAGGTTTTTTTTTTTTTTTCCTTTTCTTTTTTAACAGAAACTTCTTCTTTTTTTTTTAAAGAAAGAACTGGGCTGCCATTTAGCTGAAGTCAGTTCCAACAGCTGACAATTGCAATCTCTGAAAAGAGAAAGCAGCCACCTGTATTTTGTTCTGTCTTTTCAGTACATGTATCTGACTTCCTGGTAATGCACTGCAAGCATGATACCACTGGTTATCATCACTCTTTATAAGCAGGAAAAAAAAATAAAAAATGAACGTAACAGACTGCAACAGAACGAGACCACTGACCTACTGTGTAACCCATGACATCAGGATAGATAGATGTCAGATGTTTTGCGCGCTCTGCCATATGGAGGGAACTTCCTTTCAGCACAAACCTTTGGATTCCTGCAGCAGACAGTGAGATCACACATGTATGCCGGTAAGTGGTCAAAACACACTGCACGCACACACACACACACAATTTTATCCCCTTCCACTACCACACCACTAAGTGTTTAAACACACACACACACACGCGCACAAACACACACACACACACATCCACCGCGCATAGCTTGCAGCGTGCTTGAGGTTTGTCCATACAACCCGCTGCGCTCGAGGGTGGCATGCACCTTGGTCACTCAAGAGTGTACTGTGGGCCTGCTCGCAGTGTGCTCAACAGTAATATGACAGAGGTTTAGGCTTAATTTAGGCTTAGTAACCCACTTTCAGAGGTTTAGGGTTAGCAATAGAGGTTAAATGAGGTTTAGGGTTAGAATGACCGAGATTTTGCGTTAGGGTTCAGTTCCGGGCTGGGTTTGCAAAAAAAATGTAAATAATGGTGAAAACAAACACAGTAACACATGTTGGGCCTTTTTATTTCCCCAAGAAATATGTGCACTGCATCGTTGTGATCAGACACACTTTGCACTTTCACCATGTGACATGGAACCTTGTCCTGTTCCTCAAACTGGTAGTGGTGTGCAATACCTCTCCTCCCCCCCCCCCCCCCCCCCCCCCCACACACACACCCAACACACACCTGATTGCAATGCTCTCTCGATCACGCTGTCTACATCCCCTGTGAACTCAAAGTCAGCCAGTGACACCCCACAATCCACAGCAGCATAGCAGAAATCCTCTCCACCCTGAAGCTTGATGCTGTCCCACATGTAAAACCCGCTTGAAACTTCTCCGCCGATGCTGTCATTCACAACAACCTGTGACCCGGCCAGCTTGACAGCATCCAAAGCCCAGTGTCTGTTTCCCACCACGCTCAGTTTTGTCCCATCCGGCTGCCGAATCCAACGCACGGATTGTAAAAGCCTGAAGTCTGGTGGCAACATCTTCAGTCTGCCACCCCGCAGGACGCTGGCACAAACATGAAGTTCAGGGTACAACATCGGGATGAAAAAGGTGCATGTATCAACCATAACTGTACAAAACTGTAAAACTGAGTCCAAAAAAAAATTTTTTATCGACTCTCATTTTTTGACAAATGGCTAGGAGATGAGTAACCCTCTTGATGGGGTCTTCTTCTCACCCCCTTTCTTTTCCCTTCATTTTTGTTGTTGTTGTTGTTGGTAGTATTTAAATGGTATCCTTTGCAGTGTAATTAATCTTCAGAGACATAGTCCAAACACATGTACTGGCAAAGTGGAATCCCACTCTGGTATTGCTTTGTGATGAGAAGAACAAATACAACAAGGATCTAATTCTCTCTCTCTCTCTCCTTTTTTTTTTTCCCCCCCCCAACCCCAAAGGCGCCGTGAGCATGCTTACTGCATGGAAGTTTTTTTGTAGCGCTATACAAATGGCCAATCATCATCATCATCAAAGCTGTCCAAAACAACACCATTAAATCAGAATCGGATACAAAGGGCACTAAAGGAACATATATTGATATAAGAACACTTAAAAGACAAGAAAAATAGAAAGCTGGTATCAAACCAATTCTCTTACAACAGACCTGTTATTTTTTTGCCAGCATGTTTCATACATACTGCAGGGAACTTGGACTGCAGCACACACTGGATGGTCACCTCGCATTTTGCTGTGAAGAAACACGACCTTCAAGCGCCGCCATGACCACTTGGTGCCATACACAAGGTGATCTGCCAGCTGTCGATGTGTAACGTCACCAACATTTTCTGCCAAAAGTAAAAAAAAAAAAAAAAAAAAAAAATGACAGACTAGTCCAGTAAATTTACATTTATGAATATTTATGCATAAAAAAATTACAGCAAACAAACGGGGTGGGTGGGTGGGTGGGTGGCTGTTTGGGGGTATGACGTCCTTTTTCACTATGTACGGGTGAAATTACGGGGCAACGAGAAAAAAGGCCAGTACAAATATTTGGCCCCAGCCAGGATCTGAACTCACAACCCGAGCATTGAGAGTCAAACGCTCTACCATTCGGCTATTCCGGCTCCCCACAGAGGAACAGAAAGTAACAAGTATTTTCTAAAGCTAAACAGGTGTGAAGTATACTGTACTCCTATGTGACTAATATACAGTTGTTCATCCCTTCCTCGTTCTGTCTGCATTCTAAAACATTTTTTCTGTGGAGTCACAAAAAAGCAAAACAATGCCGATATGATCTCCCCTTGGAGTTCCTAGCAGACGACAATTTGTTCATCACGTACATGTCAAATTTATAGATTTAATCAGAGAATGCCTGATGATGTCCTGCTTACAGGTTCATTGGAGTGTCATGGTTTCAAGCCTTTTTTGGTTATGACTTTTTTCCCGTAGACGATCTGCTGATGCATAGCTATCATAAACGAGGGACATTCACTTTGATCTGTGTTCTCACAAATTGGGCAATCGTCAGTTTCATGTGGTTTTATCTTGGGCTATGACAGCTCACTGATTCCTTATTGTGGAGATTCAGATCTGGGTTCTCATGTCGGCTGGTAGGAAAATGTGTCTCAAGCTGTTCACTTCTGTAAAAGCTGGTGTCAAAATTCTGCCATAAAAATGATTCAAAGTACTCAAGCACTGTGCTTGAAAATATCTCTCCAGTTTTTACATGCAAGTTGGCTATTTGGAAACAAATTCTACACATTTCCTGATGAGCGTCCTAGCACTCACTGACCTTGTGACGTGTACCACATATGAAGCTACAATTGATTTCACTGACTACGTTTTGCACGTAATCCATTCGTTTGAGCTGTTTTGCAGAGTGTTCTCCCAAGACATTGTGGTAATGTTTGAAATAAAAAGACCCCTCCACGATCTCTGTAAATTTTGTACGTTTTTCTTCACTGTTCAAGAGTAGGATCCTCATTTCTGGATCACTCCTCAAAAGTGTGTTTCACACAGGAAACTGATGCACAAACATTTTGGTTGTTGCAGTCGATCTGAATATAGGGGTGGATATAGGGTGTATACGGTGTCCACATCCATTTTTGTTGGGAGGGCTTTATTTCTTATCGAGGGGCATGTTTCTATTCGACAATTTTACAGTTGAGTGTACTGCTAAATAAGAGACATTCTGCTCATATATTTCCATCTTGAGTTAAGGAGCTCCATTATAGTACTATGGGTACATGTATTATCCAATCTAGTAATTCTGTGCAACGGTACTCACCACTCATGCATTTTTTTTCAGATGTGTGTGTGTGTGTGTGTGTGTGTGAGAGAGAGAGAGAGACCGAGACTGAGACAGACAGAAACTGAGATCGGATAGGACACAACTTCTGTTCATACCAATATAGATGACTTTCTTAGTAGTTGCAGAAGCCATCTCTTCTTCCCGCTGAATCCCAAAATGAGTCCTGCTCTATACACTGCAGACAAGAGCTACACACGCCTTCTTTCAAAGTTCGTAGAAACGATCACTGTCAAAACTATGAAATCAAGCAGGTGTGCCTGTCCTACTTTCACTTTCACCAGCTACTGAAATCTTGCTTCCGCAGAAGTAAACTTGGATCCTAACGAGGTCGAAAAATGTTGAGTTTATTGCTGACTTTCATGCTAGTAAGCTGAAATGGTCTGGTCCCTCTGTTACAGATACTGACGCTGTTGAGGGCACTTCGAACATCATTGACTGATCGTGTTGCGACCAGAAGTTGCAATCGCATATTGTTATCTGCCCTTGAATGCTTTCCCTTAGTGCGCACGCACTTTCAACCGGATGTCGATAATGGTGCTTCCGCTTACAGCGAGGCAGAGGGGACAACGTGGCTAAATTAGAGTTTTCTATTTTGTTTGACAAGTTGGGCCATTTTAAACGGTACACATCTTTAGTGTATGAGGTAACCCACCTGTAATTTGACGTACTTCCTCTTTTGTTATTTAAGAGTCGCTGAAATTGAGTATAACCCATTACACTTACCGGTACCTGTAAATATGGCCGCCTTCTAACAAACATACCACACTGCCAACTTTCTTGCCATTTTTGACCCACAGAAGATTATTAGAAAGCAACCACTAACCAGTTCTGAGGTTTTGAAGATAATATTTCGCCGTTTAAAAAGCGTAAATTATCGTCGATCACAAAGCATAGGAAATGTGGGCAACAGCGGACGTCTTTGAAAAACTTTGCGTCGTCTGCTATTGCCAGCTTGTTGATCTTTGAAACTAGATCGGTAAATAACTTACTTTTCACTTTTATGGGTAACTGCCCGTCACAAAGTTAGCTCTATGCCCTGTTCCTGTTTATTTTTGTACGCATACATTGTAGTGGTTGTAGTCTTCCTGAATAATTTTGATGCCTACTTTTCAAGGAGAGAGACTAAACTGTGAAATTTATGTATGTATGTAGTATTACTACAACTGTTTTTCAATTCCAGCTGAATGCTGCACAGACAAGACATTCCACTTTGATCAAGCAAGTGTCTTATACGGTTTGAATTCTTTTGCAACTTACTAAGTTGCGTAATGGTTGTGCTGGATGGAAAGGAGGAGGGGGCAGCAGCTTCCCAGCCTAATGTCGTCGTGCGCTTTTTCAAACGAATTGGTGAGGTAAGTAAACATTAACTGATGCAAGAGGTGGAAATTCGAAATAAAACCAACAAAGGTAGTTCTGTTACACTATAGTCTATAGTGCTAAATATTATATATATCTGTAATATTTTTCTGTTGGTCATGGTTTTAGTGATCACTATTCTCTGCCATGGCTCCTTACACCTTCAGTCTTTGTGTTTGGGCGCATGCATCTAGAAAGATGGATCTGCTATTGTGTATACAATGGAACCAAAGTCAGCCCACAGAAATGCCGTTGGTTTGTCATCTGTGCCAGAATGTATGAAAGCAGAAGTAATAACTAACATCACAATTAAGTATTTTGAATGACGGGTGTGTGGGTGTTTAATGGTTTAAATAATGCCTTTTTCCACCAAATATGGGTGATATCAAAGATAGGGCAATGAGAAAAAGGCCAGCACAAATATTTTGCCCAGCTGAGAATCAAATCCATGACCATGGTTGGTGGCGTGGTAAAACAGAAATACTGTCGCACGCACCAGAGTGAATAGCAGGGTGGAGGTTTGCACATTAAGTAGCGCTTAGCGGCAGCAGGCTTTCACTGCTTCATCCTTCAGCCCTGCGGTGTCATGAGCATCTCAGTAGAGATGGATACGTGCGCCGAGGAGAAGTCTACCATACCATACCTTAACATAGCATAGCATTGACTCTACTGTCCTGGCTCCCCTCGTTAATAGTAATTTGAATGACATGTTCCTGTTTCCCAGTGTGATGATAAATAAAGACAAGTTTGTTTGTTATCTCATTCTCATTCTAGCTCCAGCAGCACTACCTAGACCGTGCTACACCATATGCGATTGGACGATGGATTTTCACAGCAGTCCTCTCAGTTGCCTATATACTGCGAGTATATTTCCTTCATGTAAGTTTCTGAGAGGCATTGGGTTCACCTGTCCGTATTATTAGTCCAGGATTGTCAGGCAGCCTTCTGATCAAGCAAGATCAGATGAAAGTAATGTTTGACAAAGTGAAAAAGGAGACCCTCTTGTTCTGAATTGGACTTGGCTTTGGTGTGCTTAGTAAAAGCCAGTAAATTTATGCTTCATTGTCAGATAGTGTTACTTTCAAGAAGAAATTGTCACTCTTTGTTTTAGTTTTAGTGCCTTGGTAGCAAGAGTGGCACTTAGCAGTTGCTGGTTTGAAATTTCAAAATTACAGGAAGAAAGGCTGTAGTTTGTCTGAAGTCACTATTCTTCTGAGACTGACTCACTTAGTAATTGCATTAGCTGTATCATAAATATGAAGAAACACACTGCTTGTGTGACTATATATGCCAACATGACTGTGTTTACAGGGCTGGTACATCGTGACCTACGCCTTGGGAATCTACCTGCTGAACCTGTTTATTGCCTTCCTTACCCCAAAGATCGACCCTGCAATGCTTGAAGACAGTGATGGTAAGTTGCTGGCATATGAGCCTGTGACAGAAGGTGGAGAGAGGCTGGGGTCTGTTGAACTTGTATGAAATAAAAAGTAAATGAGGGATGAACATATTGTGTGTTGTGTTGTTTCCAAAGTACTTTGCATGGAGAAACACATATCACAACTTCGCACTTCTGTGTGGATAACTATCCGTGAAAACTGCAAAAATGTGCGAGAAATATGCTGACGGCTAAACGCCGAAATGGACGCTCACCGCAGGTGGGGTGTGTGTGTCAGATTTCAGTTGTGTATTTCTGCACACAGCCCTTCATGCTTGCTTACGTTACTTCGTTTGGGATACATCTAAACGGTATCGACAAAGGTAGCTGTGAAAATAGCATATATTTGTTTTATTTCACCTGAAATAAAGTGGCATGTTGTGCGTGATGCACCGTGTCCCAGACCGCGTGTGCTCTTGACCCCTTTTTCCTGTGTCAACATGGCCTACACGTTCCAAGTTTTTGAGTAACCTCATTTGCATATCACTCCTCTGCGCAATGAACGAAATTAAATGTGCGTTTCCTTTTGCAAACTAAGTTTATTTCGAGTTTTGGCAGCAGCGAATGTTTTCATGTCCAAAAATCACGTACGAATAATTCCCGATTTTGATTCACGCATGGTTCGTTTCGCAATCCGTACACATTTTGCCGAGCCTTCTGGGTCAGGTGAACGTGTGCATGGCATTCACTTTGGAAAAATGTCGCCGAGAACGAAAGTAGGTAAGGTTATCGATGTCATGTCCCGTATCGTACTTTCGTCACGTACCGACATACATTAAGTATCATGCAGGTTTCTGGTGTATTTTCCCATCTTTAATCGTTTGCCAGCGTGTTTTTAAGGGTTCATTTAGGGAGATCAGTGGATGGGTATTGTTCAGCCCACACAGCTTTCCGAGACACCACGGTTTAGTCGAACCAAACCATGTTTTCCTTATGACTGCTACGATTTTGCACCTGGGCTGTCATGTCCCGCATCACGATTGCTCAAAGAAATGCAAATATCCTTTCACTTTCGATTTCTAGTCTCAAAATTTGATACAGAATACGCTCAGAGCAGTAGCGCTGGCAGTTTGTCTTGTCAATGAACCATCGTTAGTTGTAGTTAACTACAAGGAGAGATTTTCTAGTTAAACGTTACGAATTGGAAGGGGACATGGCGGCACTCCATGTCCCTGATCACATACGACATAATAACTACAGTTTAGACAAGTTCACTTGTCAAAAATTTAGCTGTTTCATGCTTCGTTGGTGACAAATGATGAATTGAAAAGAAATCCTTTGTTTCAAACCTTATTGTAATGAAAGCTAATTGGTATCTTTACTTTTCTCATGTCCTCGCAAGGTGCATCACATACAACATAAAAATCCTAGAACGCACAATTTCCTTACTTGTGTCACAGCATTACATCATTGTTTCACTGAAGAATGCTGTCAAGATATGAAATACTGTGTTTTTTCATTCACTGTTTTACTTCTGTTGTATTTATTGTATTTGTTGCGTTCCTGCTTGTGTTGCGCGTGACATGGGACATGATACATTCAATTAAACCTTAACACAAATGCGGCATCTGTCAAGTGTAACTCCACTTTTTCAATGTCTTTTAGTCAGCTTTATGGAACAGAGGAAATAAACTTTCCATTTTTTTTTTTACAAATAGAACATTTTCGCATAATGTCATGTCCCCTGTCACATACAACCTCGCAACATTTTTCACACACACAAGGACTAAATGCAAATAAGTTATGTTGGCAAGTGTGGTTTTAAATACTAAAAACATGTAGGTTTCAATGTAACATAATCAATTCTACAAAAAACAAGATTCACTTTTGCCCCATTCAAGTCCTCTCTGAGCTCCACCTTCTGTCACAGGCTCATATTCGCTTCTCATTTAAATTTTTTAAGTGTAATGATGTCCTTGCGTCTAATCTGAGCCAAGCGTCATCTTTTCTTGTTTGGAAGTTCTGTGCGCGCGCACGCATGCGTGTGTGTGTGTGTGTGCGTCATGTAGGTTGTCCAAACTGGATCAGTCATCATGTGTTTACTTTGGTTTAAATTTTGTAGAGATGCAGTTTGCACTGTATGTGTTGTTTTAGTTTTTTTTGTTAAACTTGTTTATTCATTTATTTTTAATTGTCGGTAACAGTTTGAACTTGTTTGTCGTCATTTGCAGAGGATGGTCCCTCTTTACCAACAAAAGCTAATGAAGAGTTTCGCCCATTCATGCGACGGTTACCAGAATTCAAATTTTGGTGAGTACTGGGTGTCTTTACATATATCCTCTTGTTGCTTTCGTTGTTAGGATGTTTTATTATATAAATGCTTTCGACTGAATGTACCTTAGAATTTAGATAATGTTTCCTTCCGTGAACTCCACTAATTTCCAGCACAGAGTGTTTTGGAAGATTGATTCTGTTGAAAGTATTCTTCTACATGTATTTCACTGAAGTCTAACATATTTTCCCTCGCTTTGCGTAACTTTTATCGGTTGATTGACGTCTCTTTTTTTTGTGCTGTGTGCAGGTATTCAGCATCCAAAGCCATACTGATTGCCATGATATGCACATTTTTCGATGCACTGAATATCCCAGTGTTCTGGCCGATCCTCGTCATGTATTTCATAATCTTGTTTACCATCACCATGAAACGACAGATAAAGGTAAGAATCTTTTTTTCAAAACGTTGGCCATAGATCATCTTATTAGATAAGACTGACAACTGTCTGTGATCATGCTAATGGATAACACATTTTGTTTGTAGTCAAGTGCTAGTGGTAGGCGTGTATACCACCTGAGCAGATCTGTGTTCACTTACAGTTAAAAATAATGCCTCATCCACATTACTTGTTCATGTATACGTATTCACTCAAGTGTATGTATTCACTCTAGCTGTCATGCATGTCATGCTTAAAATCTTCACCTTTTGGTGGATTTCCACCTTTGGCTAATAAGTTTCCTCCCCCTCAGAAAGTGTGTTTCCTCCTCTGAGGCACTTAAGAATTATAAGATCATTCCAAAACGCACCAAACTGCACAGATTGTAGTTTAATTCTATAACTTTCCTCCCTCCCCCCAAAAAAAACAAACAAACAAACAAACAAACAAACAAACAAACAAACAAACAAACAAACAAAACAAAACAAAAAACAAAACAACAACCCCAAAACAAGGAATAAAAAAAACTGTTTTCTTCTCTGAAGCACTTAAAATCAAGCCAAAATGCACCAAATTTCACAGATTTTAGTCTTTAATAAAAAATTCGAAGGGAGTATGCTCCTGCACACCCTCAGCATAACACATCTGCTTTGCAAATGCATGCCCTCATGGCTTTGCTACCATGTCAGTTGTCACTACACTTTTCCACCTTTTAAATCATGGGCCATTTTAAGCTCTGTGTTATCTGCTCTTGTGTGTGAACTCAAACTATTACGCACTTACAGGTTGTGCCTCAGTGACATTATTTGTAGACAGGTGTGCATTCACTCAAGCCGTTGTGCAAACAGTGTAATTTAATCTTATGATGAAGGCATTCCCCTGGTAATGTGTGTGTGTGTGTGCGCGCGCACGAAAGAATGTGCCAGGTGTGACTGTTTTGTCGCTAACGTACGATGTGGGTTTATGTGTGCAGCACATGATCAAGTACCGGTATATCCCGTTTTCACATGGCAAGGCCAAATACAAGGGGAAGGAGGACTCCGGCAAAGTTGTAGCCTCATAGAGAACTGCTGGAGTCACCAGAAGGCTGATGGTGACTGGTGACTGTTTGTATCACTATACATCCATATTGCCTCACAATCACCATTCGCTCATAGTACAAGTACAGAATGCATGTAATTTTGATTTGTGTTTTAAAGGTTCCTCCACTTCTGACAGGGCACTGCTCCCTGCGTATTTGGATCAAGAAAAGTGACTGTTAAGATGTTAGGATTCACGCGTGAAACCCGGGAATCTTTGGGTGCTCTGTTTTAAAATTGTGGAATCACCAGCCCGTGTTTGAAGCTCGTTGGGGGCCGGTTGAGTCTGTTTGAAGTGCTGGACAAGAAGTTAAACTTACAAATTTTATTATGTGGCTGTTCTGATCTTGGAAATGAAAGTTGTGTTTGGATTGGTGAGCCTGTATCCACATTGTTGCCCATCATAAATGCAGCATTTTATTCTCTCTTTTTGTCTGGTGAAGCTTATATACACTTCTTGTGAGTTAAACTGTCCCCTGTTTATACAGGAGAAAATACTTCCAGGGTACCTGTCTTCGTAGTCTTTCTTCTTTGTTGAAAACAAAAAATGATAGTAACAGGTGCTGGTGGAAGTCAAGATATTCTGAATTACAATCTTTTAAGTACACTGTACCCCCCATTCCCCCCCCCCCCCCCCCCCCCCCCCCCCACCACTTCGTTTGTGACTTGCACTTGGCAATAGATTAGAATTTTGGCTGTGTCAGGCTTTTCTGGGATCTCTTTAAACACGTACATGAACATTTTTCATGGTGCACTAGAATTCAGTTCCTTGCCAGCTGTTTTAGTTGCCATTAAAGTAACATAGCCTGTGTCTTGTGTGTAGTAGTCCCTGCTTCCAGTGTGGATTTATGAAGTAAAGTAGTACTCCTGACATTTGTGTAGCCGGGCAGTTTTGTAGTCGGTGGCAGGATGTTTATTTATTTTAGTCCCTTTTTTTGTAGCAATTTCAGTCAGAAGTAATGATTTAAACATTGAGTGCTGCTTTTGATTTTGGAAAGGTGCGGTGGTTTACAGTGTTTGAAGAAGTCACTTCTCACACATCGTATCCCAGTTTGTTTCTGTACTTCCTGGAAATCGGACAAGTGTGTGGTGAGTTTGTACAGTGCTGTCCATTACTTTGTACATGTATTATTATTATTATTAAAACAGTGATGGAGATAATTATCTCAAGCTAAAGTTATGTACAGTCATTTCGTGTCAAGTGTGTGTGTTTAAAGTTAATTTACTTCTTGAGGTCCTGGTGGAATGCCATTGCGTTTGCAGTGACAGTGCATCACATCACGTTCTTGCACGTGTGCTTTGAAATGTAGTCATGGATGGATCTGTTGCAGTTGACATAGTAACAGAGGAACCACTGTGTGTGTGTGTGTGTGTGGAGAGGGAGAGAGAGATGATTTTAACTAGTGGAAGTATGAGTGGTTGTGTTGAATGGGAACATCCTTGTTCTGCGTAATTTTGTGTTTGTATTTACATCGGGTCTGGATTTGTTTGTTTGATTGTGATTGTCTGTCCCCTCACCCTTTCAGCACTGGTCACTGCATACTTATCAGTGCGTTTTGTTGAAAGCTTGACCGATAGGGAGGATGGGCTCTATCTCCCGAGTCCTGCATGAAAAAAGTTTTCTGTCGGTAGCTCTTGATTTTTCCCCACAATATTCACAAATTGATTCAGGTGCAGACAATAGTCAAGCTAACCCAAACAGCACAGTACCACACTTGCCCCATGTATTTTTGTTACAATAATGTCGCACATCTCCTTGTTTGCTGTATTTTACTTTTGTAATTTGAGTATTCTGTATTTGTGATTTATTTGTCTCTGTTCTCAGCCCAGTCTTTGTTGTTTTCTGTTAGTGATCAGAGACAGTGTTGGCAAAGCGTGGACTGAATGTAGAATTTTTTAGCTGTTGATCAGTTGTCAGGATATTATATGTGCTGTACCCAGAAAATATTTTGTCACCATTCATCGAGTAAATCTTGGAAAACTTCAACATTTCTATTTTTGGCATTTTCTTGTTTGTGGTTGGAAGCATTCACATGCAAGAGGATTTGGCTTTGGTCAAGGTGGGGTTTTATTTCCACCAACTCGGTGACTTACGTATTGACACAGCAAAAACATGCACATGGACAGACACACACACACACTTCAGCTCTCTAATACAAGGTACAATTTTATTTCAAGTTTGGTTATTGCACTCGCTAGTCACAACTGGCATGCATACACATTCATCCAACTCCATAGTTATAAGCAGCTATAAACAGTACACTTTTAAAGTCACTTCGGTAATTTTGTACATACGGAGGTAAGACTATACATAATACACCAGAAACATTCGACATTTCAGATTTGCACACTGAAAACCACAGCAGATTGCAATGCTGAGCAGAGACTACTGTGAAACATTTTTTTCAACATGCGTTCACTTGCTACCACACAAACACAAGCACCATTCTTTCCCTCTGAGACAAAATGTAGTTCCTCCTCCCACTGACTTAAAATAACATACCTAAACTTAAGATACTGCGTAAAAACTTGCATGCAAAAGGAACTTGTTTATCAGTGCCCTGAGTTAACTGTTCAAGTAACGCATTCAACACAAAACAAACTATAAGGAAAACCTTTACGATGAATGGTAAAACATGGAACAGCAGCAAATCAGCTGAAATTGTGAAATCTGAAATCATAATTATACTGTTGATCCGTTATGTTAGTGTGAAGTGTAATGCAAAACCATTAAAAAAATATGTATATGGTTTCTGTATGTGGGGAGGCCACATGGGGTGAGGGGCAGCTAAGGGATAACATGTGACCAGGTGCTCACAGAGGCACAAGTCTGTGAGTTGGCCCTTGTGTTTGTTAGCACAGTTGCTCTACAGACTGAAGTGAGCAAGGGTTAACACCTAGTGGGGCCCTTATACATGTAGTATCAAGTTAACTGGTATAACCATAAGAGAAATACTGTGGTATGTTTCATTCTGCCGACATCAGTGATGGCTGATACAATCACAGAGGGAAAAGCTTCTACATTCTAAATAAGAAGTATGTGCGTTACACACTACTTCTATTGCTACTACGCAAACACTGGCACATATTCACAGATACACTGGTGGGCAAGCAGTAAAAGATCACAGATACACAGTGTATTCCATTTTTCAATAGAAACACTTATCACAAGTCAAACGTGTGTGTGTGTGTGTGTGTGTGTGTGTGTGTGCTTCCATATTATACTACAGCATTCAGGCTCCTTCACTGTTGAGCCAGGTGAAGATGATGGAGAGGACTCGGTAATCAATTCTGAGGTACAATCCATCCAAACCACACTATACCGTTTCTGTTCTGTGTACTGTAGCATGTCTTGACATCAGACCAAGAAAATGTTTTTCCCCCATGTCTGTGACATGAATGGAACAATTTGTAGGTCAAGCCCCCACTTTTCCTGCTTCTCCTTTGAAGAGATTCTCCACGCTGCGAAACATGGACACAGAAAATGCTGCCTAATTTCTTGCTTCTGGGGAAGGTCCTCTTCCACTGTGAGTCAGTGAAGGAGCGCCTTTGTCTGGTCTAAGGGTGAACTTTAGACCACTGCATTCTGTGAAAAGAATCATGAAATCATAAATAAACTGCAAACAGCACTGTAGACTAAAATTAAAAGCACTGACATTTCCTGAGACTGAAAATAAAAGCAGCAAAACTACAAAACAGTACAAGGGGTACAAAAGCAGCAAAACTAGTGCAAAACAAAAACAAAAGACTGTCTTGTTAATAGCAGTACTAATAGGAGTACTGTAATAACTCAAAGAAAATCACAACGAAAACAAAACAAAAAAACACTACATGTACAACAGAAAATGTGCCAGTACATGTATAGCCTTTCTTCCACACAAAGTGCTGATTTACACTAGTCTTGGTGAGTTAATAAACTATCTAACCGTAATGGTGTTGTTACAACAGGCCAGACGTTACCACTGCACTTTACTGTTTTATTGTGACAGTACAAACTTTAGTACGGTTCAGTATTGTGCACACTAAACAAAAGACAAATTAACGCATCACTGTACAAAAACACAAAGAAACACAAAATTCAGTTCTACTGTTAAAGTGAAAAGCAACCCTTACTTTCAACTGCTGATATTTTTGCTCAACATACTTGGAATGTGCTTTCTCTCTGGCTACTTCAGCTCGTAGTTCAGCCAGCTGTTGCTTTGTGTCGCTGTCTGCCTGCTCTGTGTAGTCTGCAAGACGACTGATGGTCTCTCGACTTGCCTGTAACAAAGTGTCATCAAGTCCACTTCTTCAATCCTGACTGCACTGATTTTGCTGCAGATGCTGAAGCATATCTACCACAATTTTGTTAAAAAGCCTAAATGCTCTGGATCTGATAATCAGTTAGACCCTTTTACAGTTTGACAATACCCACAGATGTCATTCTAAAGGTTACCAATAATAGCATGAGTTTTGCTGTGACATTTGCAGGGGTATCCTAAATGCTAAATTAATGCCCGACACAGAAAGGTGAACCTAACTTGTTCTTGAAATCTCATTTACACACACACACTTAGGGTGTTCTGGAACCTATAAACTGAAAATGAATGACAGATCAAATGATAAAGTGACACTGTGGTGGGTGCAGGATCAGGTGTGTAGTGTGTAGCATTCACTGTGATGTGTACTAGCGAGCCTCTTGTTTCAATGACCATTTCTCATTTAGGACCGGGGTGGTCGCTCAAAAGATATTCTACTCTACCTTGATCATCTCTTTTGCTCTCTGAGCAGCTTCATGAGCGTGGGATTTCTCTGACAGCAGCTTCTGTCGCTGGTCCTGATTCTCTCGTTCAAGTTTGGCCTGCACTGCCCTGGAGATCCAAGAATTGAAAATGAGAACACTTACCACACTCTGGCGCCTAGGACCTTGAAAGATCCAAGAATTCTAACTGGGAACATTTGATTTATCAGGTATCAGTACTTGTCACCATGCCAGTCCTGAATGTTATGAGTATTTTACTCACCATGTGGGGGTGGGGAAAATATGCGGGCAAGTAAAATTTAAAACTTACTCGCCAGGTGTGAGTGCGGTAAAACGAAGTCAAATTTTCAGTGTCACAGCTGTAAAAAGATGTTCTGCAAGTTTTCAGATGCCTACTCTTCATCAGCTGACAAAATTAGCTAGTAACTTTGGATACTTATGAGTCTGAATTTGGTGAATCAATATTCGAAACTGCCATCTACATATGAAGTCCACCAAATCAAAAGTAAACAAGCCGTCAACTTCAGATGTATCGGAGGCAGAGACACCTCCTGGTCAAAAAAAGGCAAAGTCAACAGCAGCTGAGTGGTGCTTGTTTCTTCTAAGTTGAAAGAAGGAGTTTCTGTGGCTGAAGTATGATGAAAAGGCAAACAAGATCCATCTGCTTGTGTAAATCATCACTGCTTGACAAACTGGACTTTCACAATTTGGTTAGTAACTAGGCTAGCGTGGAAAAAATAAGACTTTCAGGGCTGCATGCCAAAGAAGAAACATCTTTATTTACATTTGGCTGGCTGAAGGTGTTCTGTCAGAGAGAGAGAGAGAGAGGGAGAGAGAGAGAGAGAGAGTGTGTGTGTGTGTGTGTGTGTGTTATAAATGCCAGTCAGTGTGTTTGTACTTGTTGGGTGCATATGTCTGGAGGATGCCAGTGCAAATAAATGCATTCATGAGTTGTATTTCTTACTTGGAATCTGACAGTTCTTGCTGCAGTTTTGCAAACTTTCCCTTGAACCATTCATGGGCCTCCATCAGATTCTTGGAAATCTGTAGCACATACCAAAAATAGAACTATGCTGCCATGGTTAGAATAGGCAAGTAACTACAAGCACTGGGAAAATGCAAAAAGCACACGGCAACATTAACAACAGATCCCTGCCTATCGACACCGGAAAGAACTAAGGGCATGTGATATTTGACCCAAAAATATAACGCAGTCTGCTCCTCTCCAAGAAATGAGAGACAGAAAGGCAGACAGAGTACGCAAGACAGAGACAGAATCCCTAGCTGTTCTGTGAATCTCAACTGGAACACCCCAAGCCCAGCTGGTCTTGGCTAATATAAAAAAAGTTATTACGTGTTTCATTATTATTATTACTTAACCCTGTTCTTGCTGAAATGATTTGTCTTATACTGAAAAAGCAATTGAGATAGCCCTGGATACTCCGGGCTCAGAGCTACCAGGGTTAAGTAGTACAGACAGCACACATGAAAACATGGTAGACACTTACCTCTACAGACTCATTCTGCGCCTCCTTCAACTTCTCATCTGTAGAGTATTTATGTTTGGAGGCCACCTCTTCACGCTTCCTGCTCTCCTGTCACGCATACAGAATGAGGGGAGTATTCAATGCACTGACTGTTTCAGTGACATATCCACATCTCCAAATGGTTTAAAAAGCTAATACAAACTGCAAGTGTCCCAGGTAAACATGAATATACTCAGGTTTGCAAGGACACCAATGACTATTACAAAAAGCGCACACACACGCACAAACATACTGTCATGTTACATCGCACTGAATGCTTGGAGTATTGAAGCAGCAAAGCAATGAAACATTTTGAAATGGTCTGACTCAAATATCCTTAAAGTGAATATTCATACTGTCCTTCAAAGGCAAAGTCATGTCTTACAACCAGTACGGGTATAATGAGAGGACTGCCACACAGTAAATTAAGAGATAAAGATGAGAAAGTTACACTGTATTTTTTCTTCGTGTCTTCTCGAAGTTTCCGTTCCTTTTCCAAGGCCTCCTCCTTCATCTGCAGCAGACGGCCGGTGTTGACCTGGGCTGCTGCCAGTGACTGGACCTCTTCTTGTAGGGACGCCATCTGCTGCATGAACGATGTAATCGTCTCTGCCTGAAAGGTATTTAGCAAGAAAACGTTGCATCACTCTTCGTGAAGTCGCCAAGTGTGGATAACCTTTCGTAAAGATGATTACAAGAAAGCCACATGTGAGATGTTTCATAACTATACCTGCTCCCTATTCTTCTGCGTGTATTCATCTCGGAGTCTCTCCAACTCATCGATATCCTCTCGCATTTGCTGTGGACAGAGGTAAAGAAAAAGTCAGACAAACAGGAGTATGGTCTGTCTTGCCAGCACACAACTTAAGGACTCCTTGAGTTTGATATGTCTTGTTGAAGAAAAATAGGGGCAACTGACTTTAAATGATTCCAGGACAAAGGGCAGCAACTCATACTGACTTGCCAAAGTTGGAGCTAAAGTTATGTTTCATTCCTGAAATTTCAAACCCAAAATATTCATGCGAGCTCACCTATAGAAAGGTGTATCTCCTGAAAGCACTGATCCAGCTATAAGGCCTTGACACAGCTCTGTAGGTGCGCCAGGCAATGGGTTAACCTGATTGACGATCATTGCACCTACACTATGTATCACAAAAGCGAGTGCAAGAAGATTAAAGGCACCTTCATTCTCTGTAGGTTTTCCTCCACATGTTTCTTGGCCTTGTGCATGTGTTCTGTTTTGTGCTTCTGGGAGGCAAGTTTCTGTTGCAGCTCGGAAATCATTTTGTCCATCTCTCCCACACGCTGGCGCAGTTCTGTGTTTGTCGCCACCAGCTCGCCATTACGTGTCGACAGGTTGGAATTCTGTTTTTTCAACTGCATAGAAAATGAGAGAGACATCTCATAAAAAAATCTTCACGACCCAAAAGGGCTACACACCCCACTGTGCAGACTGGGGTTTGTGCTTCTTCATTCCTGTTACCATGGTACCTCTTTCACTGCACAACCTTCCCCCAAACTTCTCACCTCCATTTTTCAAGCATTCGTATCTCATTTTTCCATGCCACCAGCCAAAACCTACCTTCACTGTGGCGCTGAATCAATAGTAAAGAAATGACTGAATTTATGATAAATTAATTGATAATAAACAAGACCTCAGCAACATCTCTGTTCATTCTGCGCCCAGTTCGGTCCTGCTCCCTCTTCAGCTCAGCTCGCAGGCCGGCAGCCGTCTCCTCCAGTCGTTTGATTTCCAGTTTCATGTCATCCTGCTCTTTGATCCTGATACACCCAACAGACAAAGGCAAATGTTTGTTTAAAAAAAAAAATAAAAAAAATGCACACCTTTTTCATGATGGTTTATGGCTTCTTCTTGTCCTACACAGCACTGGCAGACAATAATATTGTTCAAAAGGAAAGCAATCTGTCAATTATGTATTTGTCCGTGGGGTGTTACAATAGTCGTTCACTTCCTCCTAGCTGTCCTCTTGATGTTTTGCCAGACAAAGGATAAAAATGTAAAAACACTGGACTGTTATCTTTCTAAAACCACTGCACATGTGAAAGTACACATAGGTAATATTAGGAGTAGGACAAATTCATGTACATGTACTTATCTTTATTTATACTCTTTTACTGCATTTTTAACAACAGTCACCCATCCTTCCCAAACTAATTTTCTCCAGCCAGACATAAAGTTTCTTGAACTGACGTGAATTCATTTACCTTGAAATATGAAAACTGAGAAGTCAGTGTGCAATGTCCAAGCTTAAGATAGAACACAACAACTTTGTTTTTCCATACCTGAGACTTTTAAGGCGTCCAATCTCGGTGTCACGTCGACCCAGTTCTGCCTGAAGATTTTCCACAAGTCCCTGTAGCTGCGTGTGGGATGACATCACAGCTTCAAGTGTGCTTGCAATTTCACGGTTCACTGACTTTGCATCCTCCATGTTCTTGTGATGCTGGTGAGTCTTTAGACAAAGAGGATGAGTCTGAATGGCACATACTGAGTAACTCGGTAAGTTTACATACCAATACAACTGAAACGTTGGTCTTGCTGAATTAATTTGTCTTATGCTGAAAAAGCCATAGAGGCATTCTGGTATATTCTTTGCTCAGCACTATCAGGGTCAATATGAGAAAGCTGCCAGTCTGAAGAACTTTCATTATCAAAACACACACACACACACGTATACAAACACACACTCTCTCTCTCTCTCCCCTATTTGGCAGCATGCTCACCACGTGGTAACATGCATCACACACACACATGCACACACACACTCCTACCTTCTGGCCTGAACATACCTTCTGTTTTTCACGACCCTCCAACACCTCAACTCGACCCAGAACTTTGCCCAGCTCTCTCTCCAGTTCTTCTCGTCTTGCTTGAGTCAGGGTCAGCTCATGCTGCTTCTGCTCCAGCAGGTCGCTTGTGTGTCGCATCTGTCCTTCAAGTCGCTGAGTTGCCATCTTGTACTCGCCTGTCTCTTTCTGGAGCTGAAAAGAAAGGTAAAAGAAAAAAGAAAATGTACACACTAAAGGCAAGTTTGTAAAGCATTTACTGCCTAATTTTTATGTTCATCCCTGCTGGTAGTGATCTGAAATTTGATTCCACAGAAATTACAATATGTGGGGTAAGAAACATTATTCTGTGCTTATACCGGTAGTCTGTGCAAGTTTGGGGGGAAAGGTTTTTCCTCAGGAACCCGGCCACAAACCCCCACAAGACTAGAACTAAATAATTCTAACAGAGCAAGGGTGACCTCTACTAGCAAATGGTAAACAGGCCTAAGTGCTTGTCAAATCCACTGGAGCTTAGGCTCTTTTACCAAACGACAGTAGACTTGTGTACTGCAAATCTCACCTGTGTCAGTTTAGCCTGCAACGCCTCGTTCATTTTCTTCAGCTGGGCCACATCACCCGACTCCATCTGCGCTGCTGCCAGATCAGTTTTGAGCTGCGTAACCTGCGACTGCAGTTTGCCATTCTCATATGCTAGCTTGCTTTTCTGTTCCAGCATCTCTTTCAGTGTTGATTCCACCTTGCGCTGACTCATCTGTACAGAGAAGAATGGAAGGCGTGGACCTTTGAGGTGGATAAATGCAAAGTTCAGAATTATCTGAATACCAGAGGATGAAAGGTGCTGTATTACTTGTAGTTAGAACTATACATGCTTGTGCTTTGTGGACTGTGAACCTAGACAGGAGATTTTGAGTTAAGAGAGCAAAACATGTGTTTATCATGAATGTGCACCATGCAGTGTATTATAATAAAAGTAAATGCACATCTTAATAATAATAATAATAATAATGACGACTTATAAGGCGCCTATACATGAAATGAAACAGGCTCTAAGCGCCGTACATCACAACTACATACACCCCTTTCAAACACACAGACTCACAGGGAACATTCAAAGTTAAACAATATCTCATAATTATGCTAGCTTGTAAAGTACGTCAGTGCAGGACTGAATGGTCCTCAACAGGCTCCAAAATGAATGAGCACCTAATACATAGGCAGTGATGCACACCCATTGTCACTGATGGACAAAGCACCAACTTCAAGCTACACAAAACAAAAAACAAACGAAAAAAACAAAAAAAAACAAAAACCCCCCATATCTCTCCTGACAAAAACTGAAAGAGAGTATGGGAAAGTCATCCTCTACCTGCTGGTGTTCAAAGCTGCCAATGCGTTCCATCAGCTGCATGTTTTCAGTTTCAGTTTGCCTGCATTTCCCTTGGAGTCCCTCGATCTCAGCTCGACAGCGTTCCAACTCTCCCTGTAGTCTTGATCGCTCTGCCATAAGCGAGTCTACTGTCTGGTTAACCTGAAACAGTATCAGAGTGGTTCCAAAGTCCACTGAGAAGCAAATGTGTCCTCAGTCCAGAGACCATGGACCTTTCAGGGTGATATCATTTTCATGCTGAGCATCTAATATCCACCTGTCACCATACACAGGCACGCACTGCAGGATGTAAAATTAACTGTGAAGGAATAGGGAACACAGTACATGTATCACTGGTCCATATCTCTTACACGCCAAAGCCAAAATCGCAATTTTACTTGAAATCCTAAGATCACTAGAAGCCAGTTCAAGCAACTATTATGTGATCTTCAGCAGTCTGGAGCCTAGCGGGGGAAGGCCCATGCCTTGCGTAATAGTGGCTTTAGGTGACTGCTACTGGTGTGCAGTGGCTTGTTCTTTTCCACAAGTCTTACACGGGCAGGGGGTGGTCAGCTTGGGCTCTGAAGAGATAAGCACATGAATCTACCCTGACAGCAAAAATAACACACCTCTTCCAGCAGATTTTCCTTTCCCTTCAGCACGCTTTCTTTCTCTGCCTCCAGACTCTGCAGCTGCCTGCGAACGGTGTTCAGTTCAGACTCCAACTCCGTGGCTGCTGCACTAAAATTCTGCTCTCTGGACGATAGGGCTTTCTGGGATGCTTCCAGCTCACCCTCAAGTTTCGTGCTAAGAAGCGGGAACAAAAAAAAAAAGAACAAGAAATCATAAAACCTAGGAACTGACATGTGCTGTCTGAGCATACATGAAATACCTTCTTCCTTATCTTCCTGGCTTCTCACTTAGGATAGTGTGGTATACACAGTCCACAGACATAAAAGCCGAGGTATACTTACATTGTTTTTTGCAATGAAGTGTTTTGTGCCGTGAGGTCGGTGATTGTCTTCTTCATTTTAGCCACCTCCTCCTCCAGCGCCTCTCTCACCGCACGGTGACTGCTTTCAGACTGCAACGAAGATAACAACAGACCCACATAAGGGCTTCATATCTATGGAAACTACAAGAAGACAAATGTCTTGGCTGACCTCACAAGTATAGGACATTTGTCCTGAATATTGGCCACTGTGGTGCAGAAATGACAGGACATATGTCCGCCTTGGTAAGAAAGTAACGGGACATTTTGAAACTGAAACGGCCTATGACCAATGTCCGTCGCAAATACAAAGCCCTGCCACATCAGACCCCCTGTCTATTAATAAGTCTATACACAAACCCTAACTGACAAATCTGCCAGAACTAACACAGCAGCAACTACAAAGTGTTCATCCCCATTCACAAACACACACAGGCACAGCATTGCCTCATAGCTGTTTCTGCGGCAAGGATGCTCACCTCTGTCAAATGTTTTTCAAGAGCTTGTAGCCTTCCTTGATCTTCTGCGGCTTTCTCTGCCACCTGCTTTAGACGGTCCCGCTCAACCTCCACATCCTTGGCTTGGGTCTGCAGAAGGACAAGTTTTCACATGTAGTTAGCTTTTCTGTCCATAGCATTGTGTTTTGGGATGAATTTATGGGATGAATAGATACTCAAACAGTGTCAGAGGTGACAATGGGGAAACTTTTGAGAGATGGGACAGAGTGAATGGGCTTTTCCCTACAGAGGTGTAACCTTGACCACCAACTGAATTGAACTACAGACAAATCATCATAACATGCTAAATGTATGGATATAATTTTCACGAACCCAGCAAAGCTAACAGACTTTCTCATACAACAGATGTACATAATTCTGTGAAACCCCAACTGAAATCATTCACACACTCTGATCTTCAAGCAAACTAAGCTGGTTGTAGAACAGAAATCGGTTTGGTCATCAGTTGTGTGCAACACAGGTCTGTTTACTTTTACTTGCTCTTTACCTTCTGTTGGTCCATGAGAGCCTGCGTCCCCTCAAACTGGTGGATGAGGTTTGAGTACTGACTCTGCAGCCGTGCTAGCTCACTGGATGCCATCTTGGACTCAGACTGTGCTGTTTCATAGGAAGCCTGCGCTTTTTCTACAAAGAAATGAAACCTCATGAACACAAAATGTCTCTGTTTGACTGTCTGTTTCTCACCAACTTCTCTTCTCTCTGATGCAAAAAACGGCTCTTACCTGGAATGAGTCTTACGTGATTTTCTTTTTTTCATTGTTTGTCTGCTGATGGTGGACTACTCAGAGATAACTGACTATGCTGTTTAGATCAACAAATCGGTTTGTATGGTGTTAACATCAAGCTGCTCATTGTGTACCGGGTAACTGAAAATACTTGATGTAACCTTTCTCAGCAATGAGACGCTGACACGCCTCTTCTGCCATTTGTCGTCTTGACGACTCTCCATTCAGCTCTTCCTTTAGTCGTGCAACCTCCTGCTTCAAGCGGGCCATGTTTGTTGTTGAGTTCTGGACCTGTACAATACAAAACCGTGCATTTGACCATCCCACTGCATAACGAAAGGAAGCAGCAAAAGTAATCATAGATCCATTGAAGACTTTCCTCCTTCCTTCAATTGAACAGGCTAATTCCATCACCGCTAAGCCAACTAACATGTTTTGCTTGCGACTGCACCTATAGACTTGAAATATGAAAACTACAGTTTTAAATGCAGTACAATGTTGTGTACACTTTGCATGAGCGGTCAAACATATTCCAATTCTCAAACTGTTATTACACTACTGGAGCGCGCAGTGTGGTCATCGCGTCATCGAGTACGCTTATGTTGGCTCAGTGCCAGCATTACAGACGCTGTAACTGTCCAGGTGTCTAAGGGTGTGATGACAGATACCACGAAAACAGCTCAGAATGATCAGTGAGCATAAAAATAGTAGCGCTGGCTCCTTTAAGGTTGTGACACACACCTCTTTTCTCTCCTTCTCTATGAGGGCCTCAGTCTCTTGGACCCGAGCCATTAGGGTATTATGGGACACTTCCAGGCTTGCCCGCAGACTGGTCTCCCTAGCAACCTCCTCTTTGAGTTCACTGATGCGGCGAATGAGCTTCTGTTTTGTTGTGTTCAGATCATCAGCTGACACTGTTGCTTCTGCCTGTAAAATGAATTGATGGAGAATACAGGAAATGCATCAACTTAAAAAATATAGATCTTTTATTTTAATGCCCTTTTTCATGTCCTCCCTTCAGAACACAAAACACCTATAACTACTTGCAAAAAATGCTACTGCAGTACTGTAACTGTAGAATGTACAGCAGTCACTTCAATTCAACTTTCCTTCCTAGGAACTTCGCTGATACAGGATTTTTGACTCTAGATATGTCACCACATGCCTTGTCTGAAACACTCACTACTGTGCATGGGTATGGTTTATTCACTGTGAATCTAGCAACCCACATTTCAGCGTGAGCAGTTGAAAAATATCCCTGAACAATTATAAAGATTCATATATGAACAGGCTCTTATTTGCATGACATCTGAGAAAATCATGAAATTCCCATCCCTTTCATAACAGTCAGAATTTTCATCTTGACCCTTACAGCCTCAAATATCTGTAAATAATAAAAATATGAATAAAAATAAAAATATGAAGCAATAAATCAGATTATAAAAAGTAATTAGTGAACTACTATTAAGAAACCCCCTCCCCCCCAAAAAAAAACAAAAAAAAAAAAAAACAAAACAAAAAACCCAACAACCACAGTACCCCTCCCCCCACCTGACAACAAAACACAACAAAGTAAACCACACACACACACACACAAAAACACACATATGAAAAATTCTGTCTGCAGAGATGAGATGCTTTGATCTAGCTCCCACTTCCAATTTCACAAGTTACATCCAAACCATCCCTGAAAATTTACTCTTTGAGTTTGAATGCAATGCACTGATGCTATATAAAAAAAGCGAGTTTATACAAAACATACCCTCGCTTGAGTGGCAATCTCTAAAGCTTCTTTCAGCTTCTCACTCTCCTCCTTCACTCGCTGTCTGGCTTCAGACTCCAATGTTAATTCTTCCTGAAGCGTCGCCATCTGCCGCTTCAACCGCACAACTTCTGAGCCGAGTTCCTGCTGGATCTGGTTCACCTTCTCCTCGATCTCCGCATGGAGCTTTTTCTTGTCACTCCTACTTCCGCTATGACCAAATCCACCACTCACATTTGCAAGACTGAGCTTCAAAGTTTGTATCATACTCTCTAACCTGCACACCCTTGAAATGAGAACGTCCTGGGGCAGAGCGCTACTGCCAGGTAAGGACTCAGCCACTTGACTGTCAGAGGGTAGGGTAGGAAGGTCCATGTTTGCACTACCGGCAGTAGCACGCCTGTCCCTGTCACCATCAGCTGGTCCATATTCCTGGCGGGTGGGGAGATTAAAGTGAGCTGTGTGACCGAGGTTTCCTAGCTGCTCAAGTATATTGCGTGTGTCCTCTTCAGCGCTAACCAGGCGACGCCGTAATACCTCTGCAGTTTGTTGTGACTGTCTGGGGGACTGGGAGGGAGGGAGGGGTGGAATGACTGGTCGAGACATTGTTCTTAATCACAGAAATCTGTTTCCCATTGACATCTGGTATTAGATTTTTTGTAAAATCCTGGCTTCATGCCTGCATCTGATATCACGATCCTCAGGCCTGAACAGTCCTGTCAAAAGAAGGGAACAGCTTGTTCAATCAAAGACACACAAGCACACACCAGGGCAGGGGGGGGGGAGGGGGGGGAGTGGGTGGTGGGTGCACGCGTGTTTAGGAGTTTAACGTCCTTTTCCACCACGTAAGGGCGATATCAAAGACAGGGCAACAAGAAAAAGGCCAGCATAAATATTTGGCCCCCGCCGGGATTCGAACTCACGACCCGAGCATTGGGTGTCCAACGCTCTACCATTCGGGGGTGGGGGGGGGGGAGGATGCATCCGCAGAGAAACAATTATATGTCATTTCAAATCCGTCCATGCAAAAACGGAGACACTTCTTTTCATAGCCGTAAACATGCCCATATAAAGCTGAAATCAAGTTTCACCCAATGAACTTTTACCAAAAGCTGTTTACCGCCGTCCGTAAAGGCGCTACACACATCATGGAGTGCCAAAAGGCTTGAGCGTCTCTGGCAACCGGGAAGACCACCAAAGACGCCGAACACCCCCAGCAGTTTGTTCAGTAACGTCTGCCTCAGTGTTAATTCACCGGTTGTCAATGTGCAAAGACTCTGACATGACTGATCAACGAAAATTACCTCATCGCCTCGCTACGGTGGAAAGCGGTTGTAAAACAGATTAGTGAAATCCAAACACTCTCTAGATTTTCGTCAACTCGAACCTGCCTCTACTTGTCGTCGGTATGAGGTACGCACGTTTTGACTGGTCAGAAGATTTTCTTAGACTAATTTTGATTGGCCAAGGCTTTTAGGAGCTCTTTTGTTTTTGAAGAGCATGATATACGATAGGTGTAAACATGGCTGCTATCGTCTGCTATCGGCGCATTCCTCTCATAAACGCTGTCCACAAACGATGCATTTCACAGGACAGCATTCGAAAAGGCCTAGTTGGAATGATGGGCAGGACCCCTCTAGTCCGACTGAACAAAATGAGCGAAGAGACTGGTTGTGAAATCCTTGCGAAGGCAGAGTTTTGCAACGGAGGAGGTTCTGTCAAAGATCGTGCTGCTCTTTTCTTGATTCAAGACGCGATCAAGAAAGGGCAGCTGCGGGCGGGGGGCACTGTCGTGGAAGGTACAGCAGGAAACACAGGAATTGGACTTGCACATATGTGTCTTTCAATGGGATTTAAGTACGTTTCAACTCTTTCCGTTCATTCATGCAGGCGTTCTCATAGCTTGCTCGTCACGTCCAGCGTATCCCCTAATCAACGTGACCTAAATCGGTTTTGCTCGGTCATTGTGTCAGCTCTTGCACTGGGGAGTATAGTTTGTACAATACAGTAGGCTGTACATACCTTTGCGTTAGTGCTTACGGTTACTCTGAGGATCCTGAGCAGTGGACTCAGAGAGTTAAGTCTTGTCAGCGCATCCGCATAATACTGTTACATTAAAGGTGGTTGCAGCTTATTGTCACCACCTTTGGCTTCTGCTTCACAGGTAAAACCTTCACTATTTATCCATTAACAGGTTCTTAAGTCATCTTATTCTTTTGTTTGTGCAGATGTGTGATCTACATGCCAGACAACCAGTCACGAGAAAAGATTGAGCTGCTGCAGACACTGGGTGCTGAAGTGCGCCCAATCCCAGTTGTGCCATGGACAGATGAAAAAAATTACAACCACCAGGCTAGAAGATTTGCAGAGAGCACAGACAATGCTGTTTGGACCAACCAGTTTGACAACACAGCCAATAGACAGGCACACATTGAGGTTAAGTCAAAACTTACCTGTCCATCATCTGCCCCCCCCCCCACCTCCCATTCCACCCCCACCCCTCTCCACACCCCTCATGCATTTATTTACTATGAAGACATTAACTGCTGTTTTACATTTTTTTTATTTCTTCACAGACAACTGGACCAGAAATCTGGGAGCAAACAGCAGGAAAAGTGGATGCTGTCACATTTGCTACTGGCACTGGTGGAACGCTAGCAGGAGTTGGCATGTTTCTCAAAGACAAAAATCCCAATGTCCATGTGGTACTGGCTGATCCACAGGGTAGTGTCCTCTACAACTACGTCAAGCATGGAAAACTGGAGCGGACTGAGGGGAACTCCATCACAGAGGGCATAGGTCAGGGGCGTGTGACAAGAAATCTTGAGGGAGCTCCCATTGACGATGCGCTAGCCGTTCAGGACACAGATGTAGTGAATATGACATTTCGCCTCTTGCACGAGGAGGGCTTTTTTGTAGGAGCCTCTACGGGGCTGAATGTGTCAGCAGCCGTGCAAGTAGCAAAACAGATGGGCCCTGGTCACACTGTAGTGACATGTTTGTGTGATACAGGCCATAAGTACTACGCCAAGTTGTTCAGCAGAAAGGTGCTGGCTGAAAAAGGTCTGCTAGACTGCATTCCCAAGGAGTACCAGGTCTCTTTACATGACTGAATTTAACCCTCTTTTTTTTTTTTTGCCAGATTGCCCGACGTATTACACAGACAGTGCTACGTCCCTCATGTCAAGCACTGCCAGTGTAAGTTTGCCTGGATGGTGTAGGGGGTGTGGGTGTCTGAGCATGGTTGGTTCAAAAGAACAGCCATTTTGCATTGTTATAGGCTGGTTGCTATCAGGTGGACAACTGTCGCCTGTGGAAGTGATGTTAAAACTGAAGTACGTGTGTAGCAGAGTGAATGCTTGTGTGTGTGTGTGTGCGTGCGCGCGCGCATGCACGTGCGAGTGTATACACAATGTTTGTACAATGCTGAATCGCATCACGTCGTGACGCGAGTTGTTCTTCCGTCGTTTTTTTTTTTTTCCGTGGAAACCTAACTACAAGTGCACATCATAGAAATCATTCCTAGTGTCACTAATAACACAAGCGTGAGTTGTGAATAACGTAGAGATGAACTAAGACCTCAACTAATATATATATCTGTTGTATCAAAAATCAACTGTTGTAAATGTTTATACACTGGGAGAAGGATGAACACAAGAAATGTTCGACAGATGTATCGATTTCCCTTTCCCCCGCTGAGGTTGTAGGCAAAACCAAGCAGCAGCGTAGTCCCAGAGAACTTGAAGTGGGCGTAGGAGTAAGATGTTCAGTTTTTCTTGAACAGCAACGTAACAGCAGGCTCAGTGAAATTTATCGTGTCGCCCCACATTGGGCGCCACTGTACAAGGGAGGGTTGTTATTGTTGAAATTGACACCCCCCTACTCCAGGTCGGGGTTGGTCGACACGATACACTGAAATTTCTTTAGTGTTTATTGTTCGATGACTATGTACAGATGAAATGGGAAGAAGTGACTGAAGGGATGAAGACGTGAAAACAAAACGACCCTGAAAACAATGGAAAATACTGTTGACAAATAAATTGCTTCTGACATTCAGATTTCCCAAAGCTACTCAGAGTTCAACTTATAGACTATATCATTCCAGCCGCACTGGTTAACAACACAACTACTGTGAAAGCATTACTAATGATACACATGTACATACCTTATCAGTTTGATAAAGGACTAACACTGCAGCAAGTCAATATGTCTGACAATAACAAAACGTTCAATCAGCCGTGTGTTCGGCTAAAAAAAAAAAATCACGTCACGACACGACGACGGAAGAACAACTCGCGTCACGACGTGACGCGATTCAGCATTGTACAAACATTGTGTATACACTCGCACGTGCGTGCACGCGCGCACGCACACACACACACACACACAAGCATTCACTCTGCTACATAGCATTCACTGCTACACGTGGTGTTGAATCCAGCAAGTCGTGCTTGTTGTATGAAACGATAATGGCATGATTAATGAAAATGAATTATGTAAACAGTGATGTATACACAGAAATTAAAGTACAAATATATATGTTTTATTTTCTGATTTGAAAATATGACACTAAACAGATTGTTTCTGTTTGGGTTTTTTTGTGCTTCATTGTTCATGTGTGAAACAAATCAAGTCTTATTGTAACAACTATTGGTACAAAATGAGTTGATGTAAGTACATGTGGCTGGAAAGTGATGTGCTGTCATAAAAACCGCTATGAGTATGACCCAGGATCATACCCGTGTAGTTTGTATGATTTCTAGGAATAATTTGGAAGTATTTTATCCGGTGAGTTCTAATAATGATAGTGTTGCACAGTGGCCTGTTAAGTTTTACTGCTTTGTATTACTGAAATACCTGACAGATACCCAAGTTGGAACCAAAGGCGGTCCAGCTGGACCCCAATGGGGCCTCAAGGGGTTTGCAGGAGAGGTCGCTTTCATTTGCAGTTACCATCATGCTTTCACTTGGTACCTTCCAGTTCAATGGTTTCCAGTGGTCATTTAATGGTTATGGTCTTGCATGCTGCTCTTAAAGACAATTCTCCTTTGTTTGTTGTTGTATTGCAATATCTAGGGTATGCCAGTAATTTCACTTGTGCATTTGTTCCAGTTACTTCTGTGTTAACAAAAAAATGAAGAAACACTTGCGGGATCATCCCTGTGTTCACCAAAAACGCTTGCAGCAATATCCATGTGCATGTGCATGCGCGCACACACACAAACACACACACACTATCCCTGTGTTTTCGCAGTGGTGAGTGGGTGGTTGCATGTATTCTTTCCGTAACAGTGATGTGCTGCTTAGCAGATAATGTGATGGTATCCAGTCTTCCATTGATGATTATTACTTGTATTGTGATTGATTGTGCAACCTATCTTTTGATTTACATTCATAGTTATTATACACACTCCCTTTTGAGCGCTTTTCTTTGTACACAGCATGTAATGTATGCAGATGGATGTAAATTTGAAGTACAGTATACAATAATCATATGCAATAAACATTTCTGAAACACGCTTTTCACGTTTAAGCTTCTCTCTCTCCGCATCTCCAGAAGATAATTTGTGCAAACTGATCACAGAAACTGCAATAATTTAGACACATTGAGAAAAAAAATTGCCGGCAAGTGGATACACTTGCGATGTGCATTGTAATCCAGTACTCAAACGGCACATCAGTGACTGAATGGAGAATTTCACCAAGTCTCGGTGATACACAGCCGGCGGATCATGCACTTGCTTCATCTCGGTGCTCTCGGCTACACTGACTAACGTAAGCACTGTTTGCGTTCTAGCTGCAGTGCAAACAAAGGCCTGCTTGGCTGGCGAAATTCTCAGGCAAAATCAACTGATCACAAAGACGGTGGTGAAAATGAGCTCACCGCGCGCATCTGTTTTAAAACTTGTTTTTGTTTTTTTCCAGTTGTTATTTTTTTTTAACTGGAAGTTTCTGCTCGGATGGAGACCACAAGGTTTTTTTTGTTTTTTTTCATTTTCAGACACCCCCAGACACAGGATGAAACAACAAACACACACGTGCGCGCGCGCACTCACACACACGCACACCCATGCACACACACACACACACACACACACACACACACACACTCTGCACTCCCGCGGATCATCAGTTATACTGACATGCAAGCAGCTGCTGTCTCCCTGCATACACTAACTTTGAACCCATGAGTGAAAGAACAGGGGCAAAGACCGATGAAGTAACTCAATCGATGATCACACTGGCGCAGGAAGATATTTTGCCGGGGGGGGGGGGGGGGCGGCTCGAGGGGGGACTGATCCCGCGGAGAGAGTTTGGGGTTGTTCCAAGTGAACGAGTTTTAATCTGAGTACAGCAGTCAGTCAGTCAACTTCAAGTTGAAGCAGGCCGGGTTCGTCGTACTGAAGATCCCATCTCATATTTACAAAGTACGTTTACAAGGCATTAAACCAATTCAGTTTACTACAGTATTGTCACAATATTCGCTTTAGAGCGACTTGCTATTTTGTACGGCCTCAGCGCTGCAAGGCTTGCTCAGTCTTGACCACGGTTCAAAGATATAATTCGAGTGGTACAGCGTCGACTCAGTGAGGGCGCGAACTGCCGGCCGCTAGGGCCGGGCCGGTCCGGATCTCAGTGAATCTCTGAAAAAATTTAACTCAATAACTGTGCAACTGATGTCATGACTCATGAATTTTGACAGTAACGACGGAACTGAATCACTACTGAATCAGTTTTCAGTGATTTTCAGCACGAAGAAAGGCCGTGCCATCACGAGCAACTCAGTCGTAATATCTACAATGAAAAGCCGAGCAAACGAGTTTGTGTGCACACATTTTATCGGTGACCGCATGGACTCAGTTTGTATAGCTTTATAAGAACAAACTGCTCGGCTGTCCCAATAGCTCAGTTGGGTAAAACGGTAGTCTGGAATGATCCGAGGGTCGGGGGTTCGAACCCCAGACTGACCGATCGCTTTTAAGTTCCCCAGTTGGGCTCGAGGAGCGGAAGTAACTGTGCAGTGTAAGGCAAGTATTTGGAAGTTAAAACAGGGGCGCCGGAAGATGTTGGGGGGAGGGAGGGGGGGGGCAGAAGTGAAAAGCGGGCGGGGGGTTGGGGGGGGGGGGGGGGGCGTTCAGATGCTGCGCAGACAAAAACCTTTACGAATCAGGGAGCCACTGAAAGGTAGGACGTTGCCCAAAAAAAGTGAAAAGCGGAGGGGGGGGGGGGGATTATCACTCGACTTTCTGCCAAGTCGTTTTGATATTTTGATATTTCATACAACGGCTAAACTGAGTTCTCTGTTGGGTGGGATCAGGGAGGAACAGGGACAGGGGGAGGAACAGCAGGAACAGGGATAGGGGGAGGGGGGGTAGGGGAAGGGAGGGGGGGGGGGGCTAGACCATGGCTTTGCCCCCCCTCTTGCCATAGTCACCTGATTTTCCAAGGGGGGCTAAAAGATACTCTCCCCCCCCCCCCCCGCAGCTGCCCCCCCCCTGCTCCCCCCGGTTCCGGCGCCCCTGTAAAACTATGTACAGTACATCGAGGGGAGTAGGCGTCAGGGGGTGTCGAAGGCTGACTGCTGACTGCTGACTGACTCGAGGGGAGTAGGCATCAGGGGGTGTCGAAGGCTGACTGCTGACTGCTGACTGGCCCGCCGGCGCGTTCGGGCGGCATTTGTTCAATCAGTCAAGATCTTCCTTGAAGGATTTCTTGTTCTTGTTCTGATGTCTGCATATAGTGGTGGCATTTGCTTTTGACAATAAATCAAGTTTCTTTCCTTTCGTTTAGATCAGCTGCGGCTGACTGTGACGTGAGCGATCGCCGGCATCTTGAAACGCCGGTAAGTCACAACGTTTGTCGGTAAGAAAACGCTCTTACCTGTCTCTCGGATTTCATGCTCCGTCTACAGGTGACGGCTAAAATGTTACCAGCTTCGCAAAGTCGCATAATTATTATCGTAAACACCATTTCACTTCTTAGATACCGGCCCAATCGTTTTTTTTGTTTTCTACCGCCATCGAAACTTCTGCTCAGGGGAAATCACTCTAATAAACTTGAGAGTTGAGGAGTCGCAAAACTAGTGTAAGGGGAACAACCTTAAAATCATGCAAAAATGAAGATTGCACGAGTTATCTCTGTTTGGTGATCTCCATCGCAGATATACGCGGGTGAGGTGCTGTGCTTCTGCGGCGGAGAGTACCAATGAGCCGAAGTGTTCCGATCTTCTCCGAGAGCTCCCGATTGTTTACGAGGGTACCTTCGGGTCTTTCCGTGACCTTGAGAGCCGATATCTACCGAAGATTTCCGAAATCAGTTCGACTATTTTCGGGATAACCAACTCGGCAATTTCCGTGCCTTGTCGAAAACGGTTTCTGCAAACAACTCGTGAGACCTTACGAATTGTAAAATGCACAAGTTATCGCCCTTACTTACAAACGTGGCCCTAGTGGAGACAACTCGTGAAGACATATTGCACAAAAGAGAATAGAGTAACTTTTCCCAACCGCAATGGTGGTCAAAAGTTTCAGTCAGCGGAAAGTTTCGAATGTCACGTCTGGTTTTGCCGGCGGCTGTGCCACGTGGTGTTATGCACTGAGCTTGCGACCATAGCCCGGCAACGATAGAATCAGGAAATATTTGAATTTTGCCGCCGTTTTACGGTGCAGCTGGTGATTTTGTGGTCCGAGTAAAACCCAAGATTTCATTCCCTGACGGTCCGTCGTTATCCGGTGCCGGACTGGCACTGAAGTAAAAACCTGAGGCCACACTGAACAGCCGTATTGTCAGTCGTGATCACGATCAGTACACGTACGTAGATTTATTATGACTGTGATGATTGTTCGCTTAGCGGAAACTAACGACACTGTATCGTCCGCGGTCGCCGGGTTTTCAGTCATTTGCGCCCGGGGGGGAAACAAACAAACAAAAAAACCCCAAAAAAACCAGAAGACGGCCGGTGACTGCAGACTTTAGCACACCAGCAGTAGAACAGACCGAGAATAAACTGACGAGCCAACTCAGTGTAATCTTCCGATCGTTGTCTCGAGTGAGTAATCCAGACCCCCCCCCCAAAAAAAATAAAAAATAAATAAATAAATAAATAAAATAAAATAAAAAAATAAAAAAAAATAAAATAAAAATTTAAAAAAACCCAACCCAAACAAACAAAAAAAACAACAACAAAAGAGTAACAAAACCAAACAACAAAAACTACAACAAACAAACACAAAAAAAACCCACAGCACGTCAGTGCAGCCGCCCACCACCCGCAGAGACTGTGGTCACTTCAGTGTGGGCATGTTCCCCTGGACTGAAACGGGAGAACACTTGACAGCGAAAGAAATGTGTGTGCCGTGTGTGTGCGCGCGAGCGAGCGTGCGTGCATATCACAGTTCATGAATGCCTGTGTGTGTCTCAGTGCCGGTGTGTGTGTCAGTGTGTGTGTGTGTGTGTGTGTGTGTGTGTGTGTGTGTGTGTGTGTGTGTGTGTGTGTGTGTCACAATGACGACAACGATGATGACGACAACGGGGGAGTGTTGGTGGTGTTAACGGTGGTAGCGTGTGTGTGTGCGTGTGCGTGTGCGTGCGCGTTTGTGTGTGCGCGCGCGTCCGTCAGTGCGTGTGTACGTGAGTGCGCTTATGCATGTGTGTGTGGTTCCCGCAAAAAGGACTACTATAATGATTCACCTTGTCTCGTTATTTGCAAGCCTGCCCGTTGCCCAAGAATTAAAGATACCGGGACTATAGGGTCCTCAAACCGCCGTCTGTGCCCAGACACACGGATGTAATCGCCGTGTTTGGCACAGGGCTACCTGTCCGGATGCAGGTCACGGGCGAGCCGGCGTACTGTCCCTAGCCCGTGTTGTGTATCAGAAAGCACGTGATTTTTTGGGCTCGTCCCAATACTGGATTGACAGAGTTTCTTTTTGTGTGTGTTGTTTTCCACTACATGAAGGTGAGGGTGGGGGATGGAGAAAATGGTGGGGGTGGGGGTGGGTGGGGAGGGGATGTGGAGAGAGGAAGGGTGGGGGTGGGGGAGAGAGAGATTTGTTTTCTTGATAAAAGCATTCCAGAGTTTGACAGTATGTATGATATGTCGTTAGTGAGCCTTCCTCCGCCCCCCCCCCCCCCTCCCGGCCCTTCCTCCGTCTCGCCGCCCTTGCCCTGAACACATGTCCTGCTCATGGATCTATCTCATTGTCATCGCGCATCGTGTTATTGAAAGCTGCTGCATCATGTAAACACATAAAATCATTGAAACTGTGTGACAGCTGACATTTATTAATTTATGTCTCCCGTGGACATGAAAGGGTGTAGTATTTCTTTCATCGTCAGTGTGAGTCAAAACTGTATCAACACATAAAACCATTTCCGAAAGACTGCATTTGTTAGTTCATGACACCTCAAGAAAAAAAAAAACTCAAGAAAACTTTATTTTCCAACGGTAGAGGTAGTTAACGTGAAACAGTCAATTTTCATACCTGCCGTTGCTATTTCTAGTAATATCTATCTAAACAGAAAAATCAGTACACACACACACACACACACACACACACACACACACACACACACACACACACACACACACACACACACACACACACACACACACACATGTAATGCAACAGGGAAAAAGCAAAATAGCAAAAAAGCCATAGGAAATGAAACTACACTCTACTAAGACAGGAACAGTAATTTTAAAAAGCGTGATGAACAAACCAATTACAAGTAGGAATACATGTATGAAAAACCATAGGAAATGGAACTATACTCTACTAAGACAGGAACATTTAAAAGTCGTGATGAACATACCAATTACAAGTAAGAATACATGTAGGAATGGGCGAGAATCAACTGTGGGAAGATTAAACATCGTGTGACATAAGATATGTGAAGAAAAGCTGTTTGAAATTTGCTACAGAGCATGCGTGTTTAACATGAGCTGGAAGACTATTCCATAATGCCGCTCCAGAAAATGAAAGACCGCTTTTGAAAATGTCAATTCGCGGCTTTGGAATGATACACAGGTTGTTTGAACTGCCATATCGGGAAGGCTGAGCGGTGGCAACACCGTGACAGCTGGCATGTTATTCGGAAATTCCATAAATGTATCTCCCGTTAACATCAAGGGGCGCAGTTTTCCTTTCACCGTGTTAATCAAAACTGCATCAGGCAAGCACAAAGAACCTTTACGAACCATTACCTGTACGAAATCGTGGTAACTTATTCGCATGACGCTTTTCATATCTGTCTCATTACTTTCATCGCAACTGTACCGGGAATACTCGACGAATCACGAACATGTCACACTTGTGTTGATCGACCGCGTAGATGTGTAATTCATGTTTATACACGACCGTTTGAATATCCAGCTACGGAGGGCATCCCGTCAGTCCCAGAGAATGTTAGCCAAACATGCGAAACTAATGATTATGTGGCTAAATCATTACATAGGCTACATCCGTTACAAGATCCAACCGCAGAGGACATCCCGTCGCAGAGAATGTTAGACAATACTGCGAAACTAATGGTTATGTGGCTAAATCATTGCATACATCTGTTGGAAGATTCAGCTACGGAAGACATCCCGTCGCAGAGAATGTTAAACAATCGACCCTTTTTTGCAAAGAGACGATTTTGCAAGTTTAATTCCGACAATGACGTAAGAAAACGTGCGTCATCGATGCTGATGTGTATGTGTAAAAATCGATGGATACTAAAGATATAAATATCACTTCAACTGACACACTCAGTCGAGTCCCCACCACCACCACCACCACCACAACATACACACATAAACACTCGGTGTGGCAATACTATGACTGGACTGGCTAAAGTTTCACTGACGCGTCCACGACTCAGTCACGGGCAGAAAATCATGTTCAGGGAAAGAGGAAATACTTTCGTGTATCTGTATCAAAGATGTCGATTAAACACACTCTGTCTCATACCGCCCTTAGAGAGAGAGAGAGAGAGAGAGTGAAAACCTTAGGTGTACTGACTTCAGCCGCGGGTATGCCGGCATTAGCGGATGGGACAGGCTACGGCCGGCAGCCCGGCCGGCGGCTCTTTTGCGGAAAAAGGCCGGTGCGAACCTAGAAGTTGGAGCGTGACGAATCTGGGACGTTCAGTAGCATAACTGACTTAAAAAAAGAAAGAAAGACAGGAATATCGTTTCAGCTCTGCCCTAAACGGCGTCAGTGACATCAGTAACTGTGACGGCCCGACCGACTGTCAAGTGAGGCGCAGCCGGCCCCGCGCTCACGCCGGCGAGGTCAGTTCACTGACTGACGCGTCTTGAAATGCGAATCAGCGATTCATCATCATTAGCTTGCTTTACGTCCTATGGCTTTTGGCCCTTAAGGACAAGTTCAGTGTTCCTGGCGTGTGTCTTGAATCAGCGATTAAGACACCATCCTCATAGTCACAACTCAGTTCAGTCAGGACTGTCAGTCTATGTAGATTTACTTTGTGACCAGAACCGCCGATTGACTGAGATGGCTGAGCGGACAGGGTCAGCTGACCGCCGCAGTATACCGGCCGGCTGCCGGAGAGGGTACTGTAGCGTCGTCTGAGTAACAGTACGCCTAATAACGGTGTCAGAGTATGTACTTGACCTTCACAGTTATCTTCCACACCGGAGCGGGATTTTCCCTTTTACCTATCTTACTATCCGTGCGTTTGGTGTCCTTGAAGAACACTTCGACAGTTGGTGCCTGCCTCTTCACTACGGCCTCACCGTGACCGGCCGTGACTGCGGACTCCGCTGACCGGCTGTCCACTGATACAAATCATTGATTATAATGATCAGTTTCCTCAGATTTGGCGGGAATTTTACATTTCACCATTTCATTTTCATACATTACATTGCATTTCATTTCATTTACAGTGTCACCGGTTAAAGCAAAAAGTTAAAAACGAAATTGGTGTTCCACCATACAGGTTTTCTCAGTAGTTTCCTTCACGCCATCGATTGGTTGCCTCCCCTCAGACTCGCCTAGAGGGCGGCTCGCAACGCTCTGATTGGCTAGAACAGTCAACAAAACCAGCGACAGAACCTATGTCGGCCTCTTTCACAGTTTTGCTCTCGTTGAGCGAACCATTCACACGAAAGGTCTATTGCCGTTGTTGTTACGCTCTATCGGTAGGTGTAGTTCTTTAATGTTGCACTGCAAAGTTTACGTTGTGCACCACGTAACTTTTCCCCCCCTTTTTTATCAGTTGAGCAGAGTTGCTGTTTTTATAAGAGCGAGGATTAAATCCGTGGATTTTGGGGGTAAATTCGGCATCTTGTGTTACACCAACATCTGTCGTCTGCTATTCTACGCCACACTGGTATTGCTACAAAGCATGTGTGCAGCTTCGTTGTTTTTGCGTGGCGATATTTTAAGTTTTCATGGAGATGTGTCCACCTGTATCGGTGTGCTGTTATTGTTGTAGTTTTTGTTGATGTTGTTTGTTGCCTGTTCCCTCAATCGAAAGTTGGCCGGTTTGACAGTCAATCGTCAGTGATACCACGCACCGACAGCGGCCGTTACTGACGAAAGAGAATCGCTTACATTTCGCATATCGGATGCGCAAAACAGCTCGTGCAGCCTGGTGATAAACAGAACACAGCCATTTTTTTGTGTTTTTATCAGTGAAATGCGCATTTCATTTTATCAATTTGTGAGAAACTGTTTGGCCCTTGCAACAGGTTTAAGGCCTAAATGATTTATCTTTGTTTGAGCAACAAGTTTTGTCTCTTGATTATTTCCATTGTGCTGATGGTAAATTTAGTACTGATGGATTCAGGTTTAGTAATATTTGGCACAAAATTGTCTCATTCGTCAGATGACTTTTTTGTGCGATTTTGAATTAGAACACCTTTTAAAATGCAACAAAAAGTCTCAGTTTATGTTACTGTACTTTTGTACACTGAAAAGCAGTGTTTAAATTAAAGAAAACTTGTTTTGCATTTTTTGTTTATTCAGTTTTTATCTAGAATTTAATTGACAAGAATGATTTTTTTCCCTGCTTGTTTGCTTTACTCATAATCATATTGAAACATTGGTTTGAAATGTTATTGTCAGGATCTGGACCCTCATAAGACCTGCAGTGACACGTATACCTCGCCAGTGCATGACACCTTTACGGCAGTAGGTCAGGAGTATTCCAGGTCATCAGATGACATTAAACTGAAAGTGTCGCCCTGCACAGTGAATATACGAAGATCAAACATACTGCTGATAAGCTGTGCGGTACCATCAGCATCACACCACAGCAAGATACATTCATGATGCATTTAGGTCAGGTCAGCACACAGTCAACAGACATGCATGGATATTTCCACTCGCACTAGCAGCTGATACAGGTTCAGCTTTGACCCTCTCATCTGCATAAGGCTGATATTTCACATATGTATGCCTGTGGCTTGGAAGTGAATGGCTTTGACCTGTCCTCCTTACATAATGTAAATGTGAACTTTGACTGCATGTACTCCAGGCCAAACATTCCATACTGATTAAAAGTGATAAGGGATGAGTTCAGTACGTGAGGATTGAGGGTTGTTGTTTTCATGCACTTGTTCTTACAAAATTTCTAAGGTGGTGGAATTCCATGTTTCTTCTTCTGCAGAGGCCAAGACAGTTGATCAGTTAACATCAGCACCCAGCCATGCCGGAGGTGGTTCAGACTATGATGTCTTCACCACAGAAGAATCAGCTGGAGGTTAATGGGCAAGGCCCATTGCCAAAGGGGCCATCGCCAAACTCAAGCAGTGGACAGACCTCACCAGTTGTCTCCCGACCAACCTCTCCTTCCTTTTGGAGCCCGACCTACCAGCGACTTATTGACAGAATCCACCGACGACAGACATCAGGAGACAAGTTCTTCTCTTTGGAATTCTTTCCACCCAGGACCAACAATGGTGCCGTCAATTTAATTTCCAGGTGGGATTTCTTTATTTTTTAGCATATAATTTTGTGTTACTAAGGTATATATATATTTTTTTGGTGAATGTGACCCTCGTCTCTGCACCATTTCATCAACATCTCTGCAGTCAAAAGAAAAGAAAGAAAAGTTTGTAAGTAATCTAAGTGCTTGTGCTTGTACAGTGACTTTTCCTAATGGAAATTGAAATAGAACCTAGGGAATCTGGGTGTTATAAAACAAAAGTGGGAATGGTACTAACAAAACAAATATTATAAAGAGTTGGTGAAAAGGAGCAAAGAAGCCACATTAAGAAAAAAATTAAGCAATAACTTTTTGCCCCGGTCATGCTGAATTTGTATTATCCTGATAAAAAGAGGTAGTCTAGAATATCCTGTTCACTGCAAGACCAGCGTTAAAAAAGACCCAACAGCGAAGAAACAATAATCAAAAACACCCAACAAATATAATAACAAACATTTTTTTTTCCTGTCAACAGGTTTGAGAGCATGAACCGTGGCAAACCACTGTTTTGCGACATGACATGGCATCCTGCAGGAGATCCCAGCAATACAGAGAAACCCACTAGCTCGACCTGCATGGCTGGCACCATGTTGAACTACTGTGGCATTGAGACCATGCTTCACATGACGTGTGCACAGCAGACAAAGGAACAAATCATCCAAAACTTAAACAAAGCAAAGGACCTTGGAATCAGAAACATCCTTGCTCTGCGAGGAGGTATTTTGTACTACACATTCTTTTAGCTACCTTATTCACACAGTTTGTTCAGGAAATTAATGTGCTAATGTTTGCCACATCATTTAAAAAAAGTCTATGGCTCAGTTTGCATTGGAATTCAAGTTCTGTACATTTGTAAATAGAGTTTTCACCACCGTGTTTGTCCAGTTACAAGATTTAATTGACAAGTGTGCATATTTGGTTGAAAACTTCAGTTTTAAGCGAGTTCGCAATAATTGATGGAATTATCTGCTGTTTGATTTCAGACCCTCCAGATGGTGCTGAGAAGTGGACAGTAGTTGAGGGAGGCATGAACTATGCCACAGACCTTGTGCGCCTTATCAAGGAGGAATTCGGGGATTATTTTGTCATCTGTGTGGCAGGTCAGTCTTGTGTGTAGCTTTCTTTTGCATGCCTCTACCATCATCTGGTAAACAGCCTTGGTCGCCAATACTACGTGCCATGGAGTTGATAGTCACTTGGGGCTTTCATCATTTGATGGCTTTGTGTTTTTTTGGTTTTTTTTTTGTTTTAAATGCATTGTATTCACAACACATTAATTGCTATTCCAGGTTACCCATCCGGTCACCCGGAGTGCACATCGTATGCGGATGATCTACGTCACCTGAAAGAGAAGGTTGATGCAGGAGCGGACTTCATCATCACACAGCTGTTTTTTCAGGCGGACACATTCCTGAAGTTTGTCAGGGACTGCAGACAGATTGGCATTCACTGCCCAATTCTTCCTGGAATACTGCCCATTCAGGTATGTGCATGCTTTGCATATGTTTTGTTGTTTGTTGTTTCATAAATTCCATCAGCATCTGTCTATCCAGCTGCATGATGTACGAGGCTTAGATAGGGTGACAAGTGGATTGTGTGTAAAACTGTTATGTGTAAAACTCCCAAACTCTATTTCCCATCCCATTAATCTTGAAAACATTCAATGGCAGTTGTTTTCGCAGTCCTGATAAATTGCTTATTCAATATTGAGAATATCCATAGCTTTATTTTCGGACTTGTGCAGTGAATGCTAATCAACTTGCAGTTTAAGTTTAGGTTGCCACTGTTGCGTAATGTTTCTCTTGAAATTTCTTCCTTGGAAGAATGTGTAAACTTGTGTACCAATCCCACACCATTGATATTATGGGTACTTATTATCATGCGGTTTATGTGTCCTTATCCTAGGCATACCAGTCTCTTCGTCACATTGTCAAGCTCTCCAAACTAGAGGTGCCGCAGGAAATCATCGATGCCATCAACCCTATCAAGGAGAACGATGAAGCCATCAGGAACTTTGGTATTGACCACGCTGTCAAACTGTGTAAAGCTCTTCTTGATGCTGGAGGAGATGATACTTGTGTCCCTGGCGTCCACTTCTACACACTGAACCGTGAGGTGGCCACCATTGAGGTACTGAAGAGACTTGGAATGTGGCAAGAGGAAGTGCTCAGGCCGTTGCCGTGGAAACTGACAGCCAACCCAGCCAGATGCAAAGAGGAGGTAATTTTGTCTGTGTGTGTGTGGGGGGGGGGGGGGACTTTTTTTTTTTTTTTTTTTGCATGTGAGTGGGACAGTTGTGTGTTCCTTTACTCTCTGTCTAGTTTATGGAGCTATTCTGAATTTCAGGCAGGCATCAGGGTTTACAGTTTGTCACATATGAATGGGGTCATTTTCTTGTCCAAAGTTAGTGCTAGGTGCTGTAGGTCATAATGAGTAATAATGGTTAGGTTACATGTAGTGAAAATTTGAGCATGTTGTTAGCACATGGGCTATGTGCTGGAAATGTGCAGAAGATATGAAATGCTCCATCAGATGTGTTTGCTGGTTTCTGATTTAGTTTCACTCTTATACATACATGTATTTTCTTTACAGGTGCGACCAATTTTCTGGCGTTGTCGGCCAAACAGCTACGTATACAGAACATCTGACTGGGACGAGTTTCCAAACGGCCGATGGGGCAACTCCTCCTCCCCTTCCTTCAACGATCTGAAAACATATCACCTGTTCTACTTGAAATCTCGCTCCCCAAAAGAGGATCTGCTGAAGATGTGGGGCCCAGAGCTCACAGATGAGAGGGACGTGTGGGAGGTGTTCTACTGTTACCTGACTGGTGAACCCAACAAGTCAGGAGTGAAGGTGAGACAGTTTTAAGAAGCTGGCAAATGAAAAATTTAATGGGACTAGTGGTACAGGGTACATGTACTTTGCTTTTAGTGTTTGTGCATGAATAAGGTGCTTTCCTCCTGGTACAGTTCAGTGTAACTTGCCAGTCTTGGTTTGACAGGCATAGAGTAAGACTGGTGTAGAGGTCAGTTATGGAACATGGCAGGAAACAGGCCGTAATCTAATTTTAGTGTAATAGTTGAGGTTTTCAGAGTACTGCACAAGATGTAAGAGGGAGCCAGAGTATATATATGCCATCTCAGGATCTTTTAGCACTGTTGTTTGCTTTCAGAATTAAAAAAAAAAAACCGTGCTCTTTGGAAAACATAACAGTACTCCAGAAGGCTGATGATATTTCAGATTTTGGAGCTCAGTAGTCATTTTTTTTTTTCATATTACTGTCTCTTTCTTCAGGTGAAGAGGATTCCTTGGGATGATAGTGAGCTGATCGCGGAGACCATGCTGATCGCTGACAAGCTGGCTTGCATCAACAAGCGTGGAGTGCTCACCATCAACTCACAGCCACGCATCAACTGTGCTGCATCAGATGATCCCAGTGTCGGCTGGGGAATCCCCGATGGTTACATCTATCAAAAGGTACCTGATAGTCATTAATCATCATTTTAGAATGATGTTCACACATATTAGAGATATATATATATATCTCATTGTCACACCAGCTGTTTGGTGAGGGATTTCAGTTTGTAGACACCAAATGCAGATAATGTACATTGTACACATATATCAGGGTGGTTGTGTTTGGGTTTTTTTTTTTTGGTTTATTTATTTTTTTTTTTGGTTGCATCTTACTCATCATCATGTGTAACTGCTAGTGCTGGCATTTAGGTGAGAGTGGCAATAGATACCTTGTATTGTCATAGTTGGCTCATTGACCTCTTCATCAGATTGAAGAATTATACTGGTGTTTTTGATTTGCAGGCATACCTGGAGTTCTTCACTTCCAGACAGAATGTGGAGGCACTCAAGCAAATCTTGCCCAACTACCCTCTAGTCAACTACCACATTGTTGATCACAATGTAAGTGTTTTGTAGACATGATGATTTTCCTGCAAGCTTTCAGCTCTCTCTCTCTCTCTCTTGCTCCCTCTGTTTCTTTCTGTGTGTCTCTCTCTCCCCCATGAGTACTTGATTTCATCTTGGGTTCACTGAATGAGTGGTGATCTGTGTAATGTGTACTCATTGATAAGGCGTCATAGCAGACTAATCATTATTCACAATTGCAGGGTGAAGCGGACTACACCAACTGTGACCCCTCCCAGCCCATTGCCGTCACTTGGGGGGTTTTCCCAGGAAAGGAGATCATCCAGCCCACAGTGGTCGACCCTTTGTCTTTCCTGACTTGGAAGGTACACCATGTTTTGTTTTGCCACATTCTTTTTTTTTTTTTAGTCGGTGTGGAGGCTTCGTTACCTAATGGAGCAAGGGCTGTTAATGTGTATAGTTCCCAATGTGGATAGGGAAGGATATAAACGATCCTGTTAGCATTTAAACACCAACAAATCATTTGTCACACAGGATGAAGCGTTTGGTCTGTGGAATGAGTGTTGGGGCAAGCTGTATGAGCCGGGGTCTTCATCCAGGCAACTGATCAAGAACATCCATGACAACTACTACCTGGTCAACCTTGTGGACAACGAGTTCCCCAAGGAGACGTGTCTGTGGGAACTGGTGGACAGAATGCTGAATACTGCACAAAGTGCAAAAGGTAAGCATCATGCTAAGTGTAGATGCCCAATAATTGTATTCATTCGGGCCGATCGTCGGGGGTTCTCTCCGGGTACTCCGGCTTCCTCCCCCTCTGCTTTGGAAATGTTCAGCCCACCAAATTTGAAAAATAAATGCAATTCTAAATTCCAAAATTTAAATAGCTGAGCTGACCATTCGTACCTCATGATTGTTCGCGGCGCTTTGAGCTGATTCATGAAATTGGGTAAAGCGCCCGTACAATACTCTTTTTCTTATTATTATTTCAGATCCAAAAAGAATCAGGAGCAAAAAACAAACAAAAAACCAACCACCACAACAAAAACCCACCCTTCTCTCCAGAAGAACACAAAAAAAGCAAACAGCACAGATCTCAGTGGTCAACTTGATAATCTCACTGCTCTTAAATTCCATGATGTCCAGATGGACCCTAGATTTTCTTGACAGCTAAAAACACCCAAGAACTAACTTATGAAAATGTCTTTAGGTCTTTGGCCAGATGATAAAATGCAATGACGGTGAAAATCTTGTCAGTCACTGCTGTGTATGTTCTGTTTTGTCAGTGTGCTGCTTTGTTTTATTTACAGCTGTGAATGGAGCATCAGGCACAAATGGACATTCCGAGGGAGCAGCTGTGGCTGGAGTCAGCAGCTGAATGACAAGTCTGTCCACAGGGATCAATGCTGTACCAAAGAAGCATTTGGTTTCATGAAGTCTGTGCTTTTGCAACCACGACCCTAATGCTGGAACTGGCAAAGGTGCTTTGTTGGTGTTCAAAATATGATTTTTAGGTTTGTGTGCTGTAGATCTGTAGTCATTCATGTGATGGTTACCACTGGACTGGCAGTTGTACATAGTGGGATCACAGAGTATTGAGCAACTTGAGTACCGGTGTCCAGCAGCTTTGTTCCTGTAGTGTGGCATGTTTCCATAATACAGTATTACCGGTGGTACTGTCTGCCTATTTTACTGACACTTGAGTTGTATCAAAGAACTGACGTCTACCGTGTCTTTCAGATGTAAGGGTTTTTTGTTCAAAAAGTTTTTTTTTTTTAAATTTTTTTCGGTTGCCATAATTACAGTTTCTTGAGACAAGACTGCACTTTCTGGTATGCTTTATGAGCATTTTTAATAGGCAAAATTTGGGGATGGGGACTGAGGAGGCGTGACCCTATGGTCTTGTTAGGTGTGGGCAATTTACTTCTGGAGACAAAATTTTACTGTCAGTATGTAGCATGTTTTCAGGGTACAGTTCTGTTGAACTGGTTGATACTAGACAACCTTACTAGGTGCCAGTTTATAAGTAGCCATTGTATTAAACGATACAGCAATGTATAGTACGGTTAAATTTTGTTTTACAGACTTTGAAACGTTCAGCCAAAAAAGGCCATGCAGTCACAAAACCAAAACCTTTCATTTTTGTTGGCATAATTAATTGGTACAGTGCAGATGTTTCGGTGTGACTTACGGTGCTTTCATCTCTGCACTTGTCATACATCACTGTCGATTGTATGAATACTATTGTAGTGATGAGTCGGACAAATTGTAATTGGTATTGAAATTTCTACACTTTGGGAGAGTTTCTATTGGTCTTCTGAAATAATGTCAGGCAAGATCTAATTACGATTGTACTTATGTATATATGGTTATAAATGTTTGTCAGTGTGTGTGTGTGTTGTAATTGAAAGCTGTGTGTGAAGGACTGTATGCTGTGACACTGATCGTGACAATACAGCATTGGCTTCTACTTTTAAGAAATGTGCTCAAGACTTTTCGTTGTAGTATTCATAGTTAATATTGGACACATTTTAAAGACTGATTGGATGGCTTTTGAACTGTTTTGACATGTGTGAAACGTATTTTGTTGTACATGTATTTCACTGTTATACAATACATGCATCTTCTGATCTTGTTTGTTTATTATAATGTTTCACTTTAGGGTATTACCAGTATTTGTCCAGGGATGATTTTATCATTGTAAATGTATTGCTGTTGATTTTTTTCTTCTTAATTGACTGCCGTGCTGTGTTTTGTTCATTTTCCTTTTTCAGTTTGTTGAAATATGCTGCAGGGTACTGACATGTGATTTTACTGTTTTGAATTACATGTACAAATTCCTTGCATAAATTTCAGGGATGGTAATCAGTACAAATCTGACTTAGAAAAATGTAGGAAGCCACAAACCAGTACACCAGTAGTGGTACAATTTTTACAGTACCAGTAGTGCACATCATTTTACTAAAAATTATGCACTTAGAGCTTCCCAAAGGATATAGACAGCATAAAAATCATCATCATTACATTTTGCTCTGAATCTTTACCGGCAACCTTTCTCCCAGAGTGGTGTTTGTTGGAGGTGTGGGCATGTTTGAGGCAGATCAGCAGTGGCAGTTGTCATTTGCTCCTCACACACTGCATGTGCTCTGCAGGGCTTTAAGAGCATTAATCATGGAGAATGAACAGGGCAAGTGAAACTTAAAGATGTTTGCATAAATCAAACAGATTTTCATCTTTGTAAGATATCAGACATTTACAAAAAAGACTGGGATGTGGAGGAGTATTGAACTTTGTACATGCCATGTCTAAGGCCCAGTGTACTGAGCATTTTCGGTCATGTCAGTGTTTACAGTAGCCGCTTTTCCTGTGAAGTTTTATCTTGGAATTTCTTTGATTACTGCATGTGCGGTAGTCACAGTACAAGTTTACTTACGTAAAAGGGCAAGTGAAACGCTAAAAGATGTTTGCATCTAATCAAAGCAGATTTTTATCTTTGTAAGATAAACAACAACGACGACTTGGGGTGGGGAGGAGTGTTGAACTGTGTACAATGTACTGGGCATTTTCGGTCATGTCAGTATTTACAGTACAGTGAAGTCCGGCTGTAGTGATAGACCCATGTAGTGATAGTCCGGCTGTAGTAATAGAATTTCTTGGTCCCGGTCCCAGTTGTTCATGTTCTTTGTTAACTTAGTCCGGTTGTAGTGATATTTTTCAGTGATAGTCCGCTTGTAGTGATACTATTTTCAAGTCCCGGGGAAGCTAAAGTCCGGCTGTAGTGATAATGTTCGAGAGTAATCTCCCTTTACCAAAATGGCGAGCAAACGCCAGCAACGCAATGTGCTTAGCCCTTGGGACCAATTTTTTTTTATCACTACATCCGGACTATTACTACATCCGGATGTCCGGTTATAGTGATATTTTTGTAGGTTTTATCACTACATCCGGACGTCCGGTTATAGTGATATTTTTGTAGGTTTTATCACTACATCCGGCCAATCGCTTGTAGTTGTAGTGATATCTTCAAAGCTGATTAAATACTAAATTTCATTCCTAAAAAATCTGACGATTTTTCATTTAACCCGTATTTCTAAGTGGCCCTTCTCTCTCTCTCTAAAACACGCACGCACACACACACACACACACACACACACACACACACACACACCGGCTGTTGAACTGCTAGGACGGGGGTAGGTTAACACAGGAAATTTGCAAGCCTGACAAAGACGACAGAAGAAACGTCACAAAACGAAATCAATAGTGGTTCCAAAATCACCTTATTACTGCCTTGAGGCTAGTTTACCAAATGTGCCGCCGCATGTGGCAATAAAAGCTTTGAAGATATCACTACAACTACAAGCGATTGGCCGGATGTAGTGATAAAACCTACAAAAATATCACTATAACCGGACGTCCGGATGTAGTGATAAAACCTACAAAAAATATCACTATAACCGGACATCCGGATGTAGTAATAGTCCGGATGTAGTGATAAAAAAATTTGGTCCCGAGGGCTATCACTACATCCGGACTTCACTGTAGTAGCTTTTCCTGGCTGTGAAGTTTTATTATTGATATATTTCTTTGAATTTCTTTGATACTGTATGTAATCACAGTAAAAGTGTACTTATGTGATCTCTGCAACTTGAAATATATATATTTGAAGCCCACCAGATGGCATGCATCCTTCACCGTTTGTGCGCGTGTGTGGTGTTCAGGTTGAAGGTTTAGCATCGGTCTGGTTTTTAATTCAGATCCAAAACTGAGCACATCTGATGAAACCACACACACACACACCCTGACACACATCAGAAAAAAAATGTATTATTAAACAAACCTGTTACTTGACAAATGATTTTGACAATACACATAAAACCCAATCTTCACCATGAAGCGTACCCTGCATAATACTTTGGTGCCATGATGGAGTGAAAAAAAACCAAAACAAAACAAAAAACATCGGCAAGCAAGCATACTGCAGAATACAGCAGGGATGAACCTACAAACAGGTTTTTGTATTCAGAACTTAATCTCATGTTTGACCCAACCGCAGAAAAATGAATGAAAACACTGAAAGGAATTCCAGTCTACTTCAGCAAAGAATAGGACATGGTTGGGTGCAAAGTACACATACACCATTGCAATGTGTGAAACAGGTCATCCTACTTCACACCCTAGAAAGGAACATAATTATAATACATGTACAAAGAAGCTACTCAGGACGATACCAATCATAACAGCTGCACTGCTTTACTTGGCAGTGACACACAGTACAGATATGCATACAACAGTCACTTTATGGCAGTCGAGTTCAAATTTGACAAGCTCTGGTAATGCCACTCAGCAAACAGTAGTCGACAGGAGTATTCTATGGTCATTTGTGTTTTTAACGATACTTGTGTGAGCTACAGGTACTGTACAAGAATACAACTGCCTTTACATCCCTATATGAAAACCTTGCAAGCAACATGACTAATACTGTGCATTTCCTGCAAAGATTACTTAAATGCAAGCATACACTTGTTTGCTTCAACGGCCATTATTGCACTACATGATTTTCATATATTTTCATCTATCGCACTAAATCCTGAATTTCAAGGTGTAAGAAGGGCAAAACAAAATGCACACATTGGTTTTTCTATCACCTACAGAACACAGGCTAAACAAGGCTACAAAGAAATTGCATGTACATCACTCATTTTTTGATTTTTTGGAAAGCCACCCTGACTTGTTATAAGAATACAACCGCTCTTCACAGCATTGTAAAATAATCAGTAAAGGGAAGCCAACGTGGGTTCGTTGAACAAACTGACATGAACACTATATGGATGAAACAGGCCAAACGGCTGGTAAAGTTGAACACTTTTAACAGGCAACTTGGGCATGCAACAAGATGGCACACATTCGGGCTTACAAACACACAAAGATCAAAGCACCCAAGAGATTGCTTAAAGTATACACATGTATATATACCAACACCACAATACACAATTGCTGGAAATACTCAAGTTGCACCATGGTATCAAAGTGTAGCACAAGTAGTATCAGTGCTAGAACCCCCCCTTCTGTATCTCAAAACATTTCTCACACTGGTAAACTATTTTCATCTTTTTAACAATGATAATGATTAGGCCCCCCAGACTAAATATGTTGATTCATGAACAGTCAGTTGCACTGAATACAGAAGCTGTCACAGCAACACTTCATGTACACACGACACTTAATGCTTCACGCGCCAGCAGGAATCCGTTGCAATCGTGGCAGTGTCCAACCTAGGCGTGATAAATCCTTGTTCGAGATAGGTGTACGAGAAAGGTAATCAGCTGAAGCTCATGCACCTTATCTGAGATTGCACTGATATCTGATTAATACAAGAAATAATCTCCCACACATGAACCATCTTCAGAGACACAAAGGCTGAAGAGCAGTGACAACTCACTGTCCTGTCATACAGGGTTTCTCTGTCAGAGTTCACAAATGTCCTGGCTCACAAACACACAATCCAGCATGCTTATGAAAAGGAATGATCCAGTTGGACCTGAGCAAAAGGAAGGTTTCTTCACAGCCATGCAGCATTTCCAGATTATATTTTGTTTAAAAACCCCCCACAAACCCACCCCTAAAACACAGAAGAAAGAAAGTATAAATTAACAATTCTAACCTGGGTGGCAATTCCAAGCACTCTAAAGTCTATTTCAACCAAATCCGACGTCTTTCCCCTGGATTTAAGAAAAGTTACATCCTCTCTATCTCTCTCTCTCACACACACACACACACACATCCATTTCTCTCACACACTCTATCCTTGTCTCTGCAATATGCAGTCTACACCTGATTCACTTTGCCATTCAAATATTCCCTAAGCTTCAGGCGAGACCTGTGGAGAGGGTCACTGGCATTTTTGGCTGCCAGTCTGTCATCAACCAAATTTCCAAAAATGACATCTTTGGCAGTGTAGGGCCGTTCATCATAATCGAACAAAGGTCCCAGAATGGTATTGAGAGCAGACATGTCATAGTAGTGGCAGCCAGAATAGAGGAAGAGGGGCTTGCGGATGAAGTTGCATCCCACATTCTGGGCGCCTGTTGGGTTGATGCATTCCTCAAGCAGTGCACACTTCACCCATGGTAGCATGATCTGTGGGCAAAAAGAAAAATAAAGTTAACACAAACCACATTATTCACAGCAGTCAGACAAGCATCACAAAAAGCTGGTACGAACTACGCACCACATATTTTCTAACACACACAAAACAGCAGCGAACACCTAGTACAATTGACTGTCAAAGGTAGCCGTACAAACTACACATAATAAATGTGTTGTATGATCATTATACAGGTGAAAAATAATAATAAAGAAGCATGAAGCCGTGCCTCATGTACACAGCATTCTGTGGCGCACCCGCATGTTGACAAAAAAGTTTAAGAAACTAAATTAGTAACTCTAACACATCCTTTTGACACTCATCTAGTCAACCAATTACCTGCTTTGGGAACTCACTCTTGAAGAAGAAACAAATTTTGTAACTTGTACCTGTGTCTTTACACGAGGTGTGTTGTACACAACCATGTGCGAAGTCTCAATGGCTCGGTGAAAGTAGTATAGATCTTGCTTGGTTTTGAAGAAATCGAACATCTTTGGGTGAGTTATGGCAGACGTGGGATCTTCAATCGTCCAGGCTACAAGACCCACAGACTTGGCCTGTTCCAGTGTGCGTGTCAAGTTGCCGGACTGGAAATACTCTGCTGAGTCTGCCCAGATGACTGCTCCATGAAGCTTGAGCATCTCCTAGCAGGTGGGAAGAAAAAGGAAATCAATTGGAACTAACTAAAGCACCAGCAATAATAATAATAATAATGAGTATTGTATAGGCACTTTACCCAATTTCATGAATCGGCTCAAAGCGCCGCGAACTGAACCCAACACGCACGCTCACGTGAATCACACGCATTCTCTCACACACTGGACATAAACACATTACAATCACGTGATGCAAAGGGTCAGCTCAGCTATTTAAATTTCGGAATTTAGAATTGCATTTATTTTTCAAATTTGGTGGGCAGAACATTTGCAAAGCAGAGGGGGAGGAAGCCGGAGTACCCGGAGAGAATCCCCGCCGATCGGCTCGAATGAACGGTGCCACATACGAGAAGGAAAAATTCTTTGCGAGTGGGACTCAAACCCCTGACCTCTCGCACTGGTGACAAGTCTCTTAACCACTGGACCGCTGACCAGGAGTACAAACTAAAGGCCACCCGTTCCCTTTGTTGGTCCAACTATCCCTAAAGTTCCAACTTGGGGAGAATGATGTTTCTCATGAGAAGTAGCAAAAATCTGTGACGGGCTCCATATCTGCATTAGACATCAGTCACAAACTGCTTCAATTTTGAAATGTCAAAGCACTCGCAAAAACTGACAAAGGTGGACATATATGTCGTATCAATACTGCGCCACCATCAATGCGATTCTGGACAAATGTCCTATCCTTTTTCAGTCAGCCAGGACATTTGTCCTATTACAGTTCTCACAGATATGGAAGTTTTTAACTCATTTCTGCCGGCAAACGTGAAACCTACGTTCGCGCGCAACCGTCACCAGCCGACCGCAAACGTAGGACTGACGTTCGCACTCTTCACTTTTGTTTCCGATGCTATATTTAGCAAACCGGATGATGACGTTATGTTAAACGGATGTGTCGAAGGGAGGAAACTCTTGCCAGTACTTTTCCACCATACCACGTTGGTTTGAGCGCGAGTTTCGATGCGAAAATGGCGAGGTTTGTGAAGCGATTTTCCGCAGCCGAGGCAGCCATGGAAATCATGATGGATTCCGATAGCGAAGCAAAGGGTCAGTAAATTGTGGATTACTGTGTCCAAGCATAAGCAGAAGGTACTGTGTCTCTCATTTTATTCCACGTGTGTCACATTGTTTGTGTGTACAGCATTGTCTGCATGGTGTTCCCTCACTGACTGAGGATGCACTTCAAAAAATGAAATTATGTCATCAAACATTCTTGATTACAGCAAAAGTATGGCAGCAAACTACATGAAAGTTTGCACACATGAGGAACAATTACTTTTTTATTATCTGTTCAAATTTCAATTAAATCAGTGCACAAACAAGGTTTGTACAAGCATTTTAGTGACACACCCCATAACCACAGACAGGCAGGCTGAAATTTACTTGGGTAACTGGGACACATCATAGCTCTATTTACTTGGGCAGAAAAGAGTTAAAGACCTCTATCCACAGACTGTGGCATAAAACAGAGAAGATAATATATGTGTTAGGTTTGCCATAAATTTTCTAACAGATGAACAAGTTGCTTTACAAGCTGGGCACACATACACCAAAAAAAAAAAAAAAAAAAAAAAAAGAAGAAAAAAGTATGGAGACAAAAAAAGAACAACAAAAATTTCTGGCAGAATTCTCTCAACATGGTTCTACACAGCTCCAAAATGTTTCATGTTTTTTGGAAATTTTTTTTGGAGGGAAAATCGTTTCATACTTTAGACCACACCTACCTGTATACAAATGGGCCTATAACTCTTGATGGACAGATCAGCAACATGTGATGGAAACTTCTGAAAGTCTAGAGTCAGCACCTCACACTTCCACGTACTGTTGCAGTATTTCTTCAGCTGCAAAGACCAAAGTAAGATTCACTGAGAAAAATATTTATTTTACCATGAATGAAACAAGGAAAACAAAAACCCTTATAACTGCTGCCTAAAGTTTTACATGTAAAACTTTGGTAAAATCCAGATCTGCTAACATAATGTTCAATTGGTGGATGCAAAGACTGTTATTTGCATAAACAGAAATGAAATGCCATCAAAATATACTTGCTGCTTACTTTAATGGATTAAACCTCCCTCACTTCGCCTAATCTGGCTACCATTCAGAGTCTGTCATAAAACTTCTTGAATTGAAATAATGTTGTCATACAAATGCTTGGTAAAACTCACCAGTACATGTGAGACTTCTGAAAGGCCGAGATCAAACATGACCAGGCGATAGTCAGGTAAATGTTTTTCAACGGAGTGCATAAATGCAATCGCATCCTCCATTTTCTGTGGATCCACGCTGCTGGCGATGACAGGCTGAAGCTGCACAACTTTTGCCCCTTCATCCTCACCTTCTCCCTGGGAGGACGTCAGCTGTTGTTTGTCCAAACCGAGGCGACTAAGATAGATGGGGTCAACTGTCAGCTCACGACTGGCCTGCAAAGAAAAGAGTTCGAGTGAAAAACTGACTGGAATTCATGTCAAAACTGTACAACTACTTTTGCAGGAAAAGTTGAGCAACATCATGGTTCTACTGGTTACAGTACATGCTGCAGGGTGTGAAGGGACGTGAAAATATACATAGATCTCTGTTTTGGAAACTGAGGTGAACTTTTTGGATCCTCCAGATCTGTCTTTTCCATTTCAAAATGTTCACATCAGTTTATATATTTCGTAATCCTGCAAGAATTATTTTGGACTGTGAAGAGTACAGTACCTGTATCTGCATGTTGTTTGGAAGATTCTTTATCCCTTTGTGAGTTTTTGTCACAATATTCTGGAATGTGGGTGATGGATAACTTAGTAGCCATATTGACCCACTGCTAATTATGATAAACCCCAGCACAATGTAAAAATTCTTCGTCTTCATTCGGTCAGCCAAAGTTGATTTTTTCATCAGTGATGAAGAATGAGGACATCAGTGTCCATGTTGTACAGCCGAGGCCATTGCTTCTTGTAGGTCCAGGTCAGTTTGCCTCATCAGAATTCAAGTCATTCAATCCTGCTCCCTTGCAGCATCACGAAAGTGTCTGAAAAGACATGTAGATAAATCATGTGGTGCTGAGCTGGCAAAGGTAGCAAGTATTGAGACTAAAGAATTTTCTGTTAAATGGGGTTTTAAATGGTTATCATGAAAATTCAAATGAGATATATAGCAAAGATCTGGGACAGTGAAAAAGTAGTAGACTGACTTGTTTCTGAAGTTCTTTGAAGAATTTAACACAGTGAACTTCCCGTAGTCAATTGTTTCAACCCTCCGTTAGTTTTACAGTCCACCTGACACAACAATGTGATGAAAAACTGAAAAAAATTTGTCCGTTTCTGACTCAGTGACGCTACTGTCACCGTGTAAGCCTCCACTTTTTTGACATGCAGTTCCGAGAGTCAGGCGTTTAGTGTAGTTCCCTCTTCCATTCCATTTAGTTACTTTTGAAAATGCAAGTATTCTAACACCATTAACATTACCAGTTACACCGGCACCGCATGCTGCTCGTACCACACGCGCTGCGGAAAATCGAACGTCGTCGTCTGCAGAAAAGATATCGCCGACTCTTCTAAGAAAGAAACACGAATGGTGCGTGATTGCACAAATTGGTTGGCTCCCCTTTGACTACTGAATCCACTATGGCGTAGATGTAGGTCGTGAAGTTCACATGCTGGGGCGTCATGAATCGGCTAGGCAAAAGGAGGGCGAAAAGGGATCCAAGGCATATATATATATATATATATATATATGGCCAAAAAAGTAAGAGAATGAGCTGGCATTTCTGGTGTTGCTCTAGAGTAACTTGGCAAAATTAAATTTCAACAACGGATTCTGTGTGTCAGTTTCAGACTCCGACTGTACACCACACTGAAATTGTGTGAACCAGTACTTCTGGTTTGGGTATGAGAAGGACGCAGATACAAGGGTCTAAACCTAGCGATGATTTTGAAACTTGCTATAAGTTCTGCACCGGTACGTTATATCCCACAAACACATTTTCACACACACACACACAGAGGAATAATTGCAGTTCTTCCAAGCACTATTTCACCAGTTTTATTGGTTAATAGTAGAAAAGTAAAACAAGACATTCAGACAGCCAATCTATGCAACGGGACCAGAATAGTCTAACAACCTTCAGTTCTCTGAAACTGATGCGTAAATTTATGTGCATGCACATCAAGTAGTGACACAACAACAGCGAATGTTCTGAAGCATCTTTTTATAAGGATGCTCAAAATTTACTTGCAACAAATATAATCTCAACACAGTAACAATGTAAAATGTTGATTATTTCACTGAACTTTGTGTAAATACTCATTCATTATCCAACTCTGTCAAAGTATTAAATTTACTGCATTTGACAACTGTTGACATACTCAATTGCAGGCACGGGCACAAACACACTCTCATGTTTAAAAAAAAAAATTCACTATGCATGAAAATCTTGATGGCAAGTTTGTTATTGTCAAACACAGTGAGTTTTGTTGTTGTTGTACAAAAATACACCACCATTCCTCAGTCAGCATGCTCCACAACAACAGGTGCATAGTCATCGGGCTCTGATGTAAAATCCCAGTTGAATTTCTCCGTCAGATGCTGCCTGAATTTCAGCCCTCTGGAACGCAAGGTTGCGTCAACTTCCTGCGACTCCAGATTGGAGAAAAACTCCTGAAGTGTGACTGTGAGAAAGTTGTTCTGGCTCACAATATCCACAAAGAAATCTTCCGGAATCTCTCTGATCTGAAAATGCAGCACGCTGATGAAGTCCAGAAAGAGCTGTTTGCGCGTGAGCAGGGCTTCGTCACTGCTGCACAGTAGGTGCACTAGACGTTTCCAGTGTTCAAATGAGTCGTAGTTTTGTCCGACGAGGAAGCAGATGAATGCAAACTGAATCTCCCCCAGAATGCCCGATGGATTCTGTTGATATTTCTCAAGCACAGTCTCCAGCTGGTACGAGGAGTCCATACTGAACTTTGTGATCACAGCTGGTGAAGCGCCGTCAGGGTATTTCTGCTTGGGGATCTTGGAATAACGAATTTTCGTGCCTTTCACAGTTTTCATTTTAGGGAGTTTGGCATCAAGTGAGTTTGTGTTTTTGTCCTTGGCTTGCTTGGTGCTGTCGTCCTCCATGGCTTCTACCTCTGCATCTCTTTTCCGTGACTGGGAAGTGCTGGCTTCTGACACAAACTGAGCCATGGAACAGATGGAGCCACAGCTTGGTTGGAGATCTGCAACCGCTTCCGGGGTAACGTGGTTTGTCAGGGACACCCACTTCTTGTAGCTGAAATGCAGAACATATTGCCCTGTACACGTATAACAATTTTCCACTATGTAACTGTGCATTAATGGAGATATAGCACATTTAAAAAATACAGTATAATATGTAGTATTTCACAGTGGGACATCAACATACCACTGTGGCTATGAGTATGATTGTTAGATTTCTCTTATTTAAAGAAAACGTTTGGACAATGATTTATATACCTTGAAGTCTGGTGGCGACATACCTTTCATATGGGTACGGAGCCAGAAATCTGTCCATATCCTTCTTGTTCTCCTTGAACCGTTCTATCTCCTCTTCAGGAACTGCATCAGTTCTGATGTCTGCAAAAGATAGAACATTTTTGAGCTGGTTAAGATGTGTGTGCCATTTTAATTCATTTAGCTCTCAGTTTTCCTTCTAAGTAATAATAACTATATGTATTGTGTGGGTGCTTTACCCAGTTTCATAAACTGGCTCAAAGTGCCGCGAACTGAACCCAACACGCATGCTCATGTGAATCACATGCATTCTCTCAAACCCTGGACATGAACATATTACAGTCATGTGATGCGAAGGGCAGCTCTGCAATTTGAGTTTGGGAATTCAGAACAGTATTTATTTTCAAATTTTGTGGACTGAACATTTCTGAAACAGAGGAGGAGGAAGTTGGAGTACCCGGAGAGAACCGAAGATGATCAGCCTGATTGAACGGTGCCACGTATGAGAAGGAAAAATTCTTTGTCCTGAGTGGGACTTGAACCTGTCACTAGTGATGGAGTCTATTCACTAGACCACCGAATGCCCCCCAAAAGGCATGTTAACCCAGATGAACTCATGAACCCTGTCTTTTAATCATAGTTTATTTATCACCTCTTCCTTCTAAATAATGGACTTTGGAGGAAGAATTAATTAATTAATTTCCTGTTTCTCTTGAAATGGAAGGATGATCTGGCATTTTCTGGTTTACAGTAAGGGCCTTATCTAGCCTTTTCATTTTGCAACTTGCATCTCTACTCTGTAAATCACTAAATGGTGTAGCGTTCCAATGTCCAATAGCCCCTAATGCTTTCCCTATTCACATTCAGTGATTCACTCCCAACAATGGAGGGCGTCGGTGGTCTAGTGGCTAAGAGACCTGTCACCAATGCGAGAGGTCAGGGGTTCGAGTCCCACTCGGGGCACAGAATTTTTCCTTCTCGTATGTGGCACCGTTCATTCGGGCCGATCGTCGGGGGTTCTCTCCGGGTACTCCGGCTTCCTCCCCCTCTGCTTTGGAAATGTTCAGCCCACCAAATTTGAAAAATAAATGCAAGTCTAAATTCTGAAATTTAAATAGCTGAGCTGGCCCTTCGCACCACGTGATTGTACTACGTGTATGTCCAGTGTGTGAGAGAATGCGTGTGATTCACGTGAGCGTGCGTGTTGGGTTCAGTTCGTGGCGCTTTGAGCTGATTCATGAAATTGGGTAAAGCGCCTATACAATACTCATTATTATTATTATTAATGGAGGAGATTACCCATTTCAGTCAATTTTTCAGTCACCAACACACACAAAAGTAGGAACAGTTGAAAAATCTTTCGGTTTTAGCTCTAGGTAAATTTACCACATATATGTGTACTTACCTTCTAGGAACTTGTCCCATTTCTTAACAAGAATCTCTCTCTTGGTGAAGTTATAGAAGAACCCTGACCTGGGCCCCTCGTGTTTGTCTCGGTCCACAGCACTGCAAAGACACAATTATATTATTATTAACCCTTTCAGCCTCAGATTCTGCAAGCAATACTTCCCAACCCCACAGGATCATCAGTCATGCACCCCTTACTTATGCGCAGCACACACATAGCTCTACTTACGTCGTCTTGGCTCAGTCCTAATGTCACTAGAATGATGAGTGATGTTAGGGAAACGCCCACACCAATTTAATTAAGGCCTTGTCTGTGTACTGTGTGACTATAATCAGGCTTTTTGATGTTGTCCCAGCGATGTCGGGGCTGAGGTAAGACAACACTATAGAGTGATGTTGGCACTGAAAGCAGCTAAAGCCTAGACTTTCCCCTCAGTTTAAAGAGCTTATCAAGTTGCATTTTCCAATAATGATGCTTGTCAAATTAAGAAAGGAAAAAAAAAAAATGCAAAGTTTGCAAAGAGTTTATTTTTAAAAATGATGCTGATATCATTCATATCTATAGATACATTTGATTCCAAAGACAATTGAACTTCATTTCCTGCAACAGCTTTTTAACATATAATATAAACTAGATGAAACTATCATCTGCACAAACAACACACTCTGAGAATAACAGCAAGCAGTAGTCACCTGTAGAATACGAAATGAACACCAGGAGGTATCATTTTCATGCCGCGGAAATTAGGTCCGACATTCCATGAGTTGAAGTCGATTCCAAACTCAGATCCCTCTGGCATATCGAGGAAGACAAGTGTCGCTCCCTCTTCAAATAGCACTTGTGCTGTTGTCTGATCCATTTCTTGTGTTGGACGATCCCAGGCTTGGCTCATGGTTGTACTACATGTACTTGAAATGCTCCTGCGTGAACTGAGGAAGGATACACGTTAGACATAATTTATAGCATTAATTCAATATGGCCCACATGTTTGTGTGCATATACATGTATATGAGTGCGTGAGAGAGAGAGAGAGAGAGAGAGAGAGAGAGAGAGAGAGAGAGAGAGAGAGAGGGTGGGTGGGTGTTTGGGGGTTTAACGTCCTTTTCCACCACATACAGGTGATATCAAAGACAGGGCAACAATGAAAAAGCCAGCACAAATATTTGGCCCCCGACGGGATTCGAACTCATGACCCGAGCATTGGAAGTCCAACGCTCTACCATTCAACCACCCCGGCTCCCCCAGACAGACAGACAGAGACAGAGATCTACGATGACGATGATGAACTTAATTTACCAATCATATAAGTTTTCAGTTTGACTGAAAAATTTGTCAGTTTTCAAACTTACCATTGCTAAACCTATTAACAAAGACTACAGATGATCTACTAAAATTAAAAAAAAAAAAAATGCCAAAGAGAAAATTATGTACTAACCTACAAAAACTATTGAAAAAAAATGGGCAAAAGAAAACCAAACAGCGAAGAAAATTCTACCAACATAAGGAAAGAAAGACACTTTTCTTTTCTCTCTCTCTCTCACACACACACTATCTCAGTCTCCCTCTCAGAGATTTTTGTGCGTGTGCGCGTATTAAGTCCATTAAGGTGGGTTGGGGGAACTTCGGCACTGCGTGCATGCGTCCACTAGCGTGTTGACTTAACATGCTGCCCGCCTTTTTGTGTTCACGTGAGAGAAACATGCTTAATGCCAACGGATACTTTAACCAATCGCAGACCTGCTTTCAATGAAACTGCGACTTTAACCTCATAAAATTTAATGTGCATTGAAAATCGTTCTGAGAACAAGTGAGTGTGTTTGGGGGAACTTCGACACCTTCGGGGGAACTTCGTCACCCCCTTCGGGGGAACTTCGGCACCACCTGGGGAACTTCGTCACTAGGCTTGAGAGTATTTGTTTTCATGGTTTCAGTGCTTTAAATGTGATGTGCTACAAACTGTAGGTCAGATTTCTTCTTTATTTTTATCTAACATGTGTGATTAAACAACTCTCTCTCTCTCTCTCTCTGAATGAAGAAGACTGTTTCAGGCAAAACTGAGCTTAAAACAACAGGTTATTTTTGTGTGTATTCATTAAGCTAAGCAAATCGACCAGTCTGGGAATGTGAGTGTGTCTATGGTAGAACCATCCTGGAAGGCTATTTTAGTGTTAGAATATTTCAACTTCTTAGCTTACTCTTAAAACGAATTTCCCCTGTTGATGGTGACGGATTTCCCCCATGTACATTTTTGGTCGGGGGAACTTCGTCACCCTCAGTAATTTCGTGTTTATGCAGTGTTTTGATGTGTGCCATCGCTAAAGAAACATTTAAACTTTAAAATAAAGTCATGTTTATGTTTAAGACCCTTAATATATTTGATTTCATTCAAAAACATAAAAATAAGACTATACAAAGATAGTTGGGACTTTACCGGCAAAAGACACGTGAAGTTGGGACTTTACCGGCAAAAGACACCTGAAGTTATGAAGCAGACGAGAAAAGCAGTCAAGTCAGAATGCGATCATTTGACGCGTCTGGCTGTACCAAGTATTTTCACTGGTCGTTCCATCTATCGTTTGGAATCTTGTAGTTACTTGGGAGAGCCTATTTGGAGGGATGAAAGCTTAGTAAGTGCATTGAATTATAGGAGAAACTTGGGGTGACGAATTTCCCCCGAACCGCAAGGGTGCCGAAGTTCCCCCAACCCACCTTACATTGGCTTTTCCTCATTGAAAGAAAGGGTTACACTCGAACCAAAAATGTCTTTTGTTTCAACACTCTAAAATTTAAAGTAATTTCAACGGTTTCAATGCCGACTCTTAGAAGAGAAAGTACGCACCTTCGTCGTCCACGCCGGAAGTAAGGGGTCTTTTGTTAAGGGTAGCTCCCCCTTACCTCGAAAAGATCCATCATGTCTCAGCGGATCGTGCACGCCGTGACGTGCGCGACCCCTGAGACTCTGCTTTCACCGACATATCTTTTTACAATTATACTGTGACACTGTACGTAAGTACGTGTGTGTGTGTGTGTGTGTGTGTGTGGTGTGTGTGTGTGTGTGTGTGTGTGTGTGTGTGTGTGTTGGAATTGAATTACCCAATACTGAATAACAACAGCAAAACACCACATGTATATGTATAAACACAAATTTATTCCTTGCATCAAGTCAGTATAACATCAAAATACACCTTTCAATACAGCCATTACAATGCCTGAAAGAGCCATGGTAAAAAATATACAATCTGCATAGGATGCAGCCTCTTCTTACTGAAAATCAGTATTAAACAGTAGAGCTGTGAACCGGTTCAAAAAGCCAAACCGTTTTTTTACCGTTTTTTTTTTAAAACTTCAAACCGTTTTTTTTTTAAACCGTTTTTTTTCCGGTTCAGTCATCACCAAAAGGTGTTTGAGGTCTGCAAAAATATTGGCGTTTTATGTGATGCATGTTCATATATATGTGTGTGTGTGTTCAAGTGCATCAGCGATCAGGCTGCAGTAAACACTAAAACTGATTGCTAGTCGTCAAAAATAAATCCTGGCTAAACAAACAAACACACAAAACGAACAAACAAACAAGGAAAAAGAGGATGAGGAGGATGAGAAGAAGAAGAAGAAGAACTTGTAAGAAGAAGAAGAAGGAGGAGGAGGAGGAGGAGGAGGAGGAGGAGAAGAAGAAGAAAGAAAAAAAAAAAGAAAGAAAGAAAGAAAGCAAATCTAAAGTTTTGACCACTTTGCTGTATTTTCTTGAACAAAAACTTCTCAAACGCAACCTGACCATAATCCCCCCCCCCCCCCCAAAATATAAACTTACTTCAGCCCATAATTAATATTTTAAGTTCTCTGCTCTAGTGGGCTTGGGCCTAAATGTGAAATTAAAGTTTTTTTCTAAAATAAAAGTTCTTAATTTCCTTACTAACATAGCATCCACTAGTAATACTTGAAACAAACATGAAATAAAAAATTTACATCAAAATAAAAGTTAGAAAATAAAAGCCATATACAGCATCCACTAATCCTACTGAACGCAAAATAATAATAAAAAAAAAACAAAAAAAAAAACAGCAGAGGAACAGGACATAGCTATTGCAACAAACTGAATAAAGCACACCCAGGGTATTCTCCACTGTTGGAGGCACAGCTGTTGATCAGAGAGATAGCTTGACTACATATTCTTCTTCAACCAGCAGTTTCACATCAATGTGGAAAAAATGTCAACAACATTACCCCCCGGTAAATGGGAACCGGTTATAACCGGTAATCCGGTTAACCGCGGCAGCTCTATTAAACAGGCATAAATTAAGGACACACACGCATGTACGCACACACACACACACAAATCCAGATTTTATTCTTTCGTCTATATCATAAAATGGCACTAGTTAGCTGACTGTGAAAGCTTTAAACATGTATAATAACCAGCAATATTAAATGTATGCCACTTGTGAGAATTTTACTTGGAAGGAGGGGGGGATATGATAGTCTAAAAAGTAAATATTAAAATTTGTGCATGTTTCTACAACCGTTATTTTAATCAGTATGACATGTCCACTGTTCCACCTCCATGACCAAACCATCACCTGGATATAAGGTCACAGAGGTCAAGGACACAAATGCGTCTTTCACAAAACGTCCTTCATTAGCTGCCCTTGAAGTTATGACTTTGACCAGACCTAGCGCATCCTGAGTCTCGACTGGCTTTGAGAAACTGACCGTCTCATTTACCTTGCCAAAATTAATAATGATCAGGTAGTTTGGATGAGCATTTGCAGAACGGATGAATGACAGAATGTTAGGTGTGACAACGCAGAAGTCCAGCGCACCATACTGCAGTGATGGCTGCTCTCGGAGAAAAGCCGCATCTCTGTACACTTTTAATGAGGTCGTCTTGGGTGAGTTCATTTCCACCTGCAATTTAAAGTGTGCAATTCATAATAAACAACATCAATAATCCTTCACCCCGATCTTAAGCAGTCCTTGAAATCCTTGAAAACCTTATTACCAATGAAATATTGCCAATCTTCTGACGCAGCTAGTCTTACAAATTATTTTGAGCTGTTACTATTATAATCGCAATAATACAAGCGCTTTATATATATGGCTAAAAGCACATAAGCGAAACCCAACACGTACGCTCATGTAAATCACATGCATTCTCGCAGACACTGGACAAGAACACATTATAATCATGGGTTGCGAAGGGCAAGCTCAGCAATTTAAGTTTTGTGGGCTGACCATTTTCAAAGCAGAGGGGGTGGAAGCCAGAGTACCTGGACAGAACCCTGACGGTCGGCTCGAATGAACGGAGGCACAGACGAGAAAGAAAAATTCTTCGCCTGACCTCTCGCAATGGTGACAAAGCCTTAACCACTAAACCACCAACCATTATGGTAGTGTCTAACATCATACTACATGTACTTTGACGCATGCACAGTCACAGTCTCTCACAGGCTAGCACTGAAGAACTGCAGAAAGCTAAAGGTGAAGTGAAAAGTTAGGCATCTAGCTGTTATATATGTTATAGTGTTGCGATCACTCGCTAAGTGGAGCTTTGAACCCTTTTTATTTTGTTTACACAAACTGCATATGCAGTGTACTGCATACTGAGATTATATTCATGAACCCTAGCTCTGGTCGTTACGACAACTGCAGCAAATTACATAAAGGACTGACTGTTGCTTGCTAGCTTGTGGCTGAGAGGCCAGGTCAATTCCTTGGCCAAAGGGAGAGTCAGTTCAGATTTCAGCATTTGTTGAATGGGGTTATTTCCCTTCCACTGAATCAGCAGGGCCTGATCAATACCGACGACACTGGGTAAGGGATAAGGGATTCTGAAGGCACATGCATACTCTAAAATGCAACCATTCCAAAACACAAGTTTTTTATTATTATTATTTTTTATTTTTTGCTGCCCCAACTCTTATGCCAGTTCCAGTGGTGTTCCTCCCAGGTAATGGGTGGAATCCACAGAGGGCTCGGAAGCTGGGGAAATTTTTATTATGCATGATGATGGAGCTGAGGACGATGGTAACATGATGCTATGGAGGTCCATGTGGTTTGGGACTGCGGGACAGGGCCGCATTCCACGCTCCCTGTCATAAATATCCTGGCATTAACCAAGTTCAGGAACTACGGCCGGCTGTGTAATCATCCACATCATAAGACGTGTCATACCGAGGGAAGCACACCCAAAGTCGCACCCGAGAAGTGGGTAAATCTTGGCTGTGTGGCAACAGCCTCCCCATATGGACCATAGCACATCCGCTCTGGGTAGGAGCCGACCTACGTAGGAAAAATCCCGCTTGCCTCGGCTGGGACTCGACCCCGGGTCTCCCGGCCCATGGTCCGAAGTGCTAACCACTACACTACGGGGGCCAGTCCAAAACAAAAGGTGTTCACTGTGAAGTCGATGGTAATTTTGGAGTACACGCAGTTATTTAACTGGTAACAGCTAAGGCTTACTTTTATTATACAGCTAGTGCCTTCCCACTGACCTCAACATTTATTGTTTTGTATTCTGGGTGCACAGGAAGCCATGGTTTAGATGATGTGGTGAATCCAGCATTCATCGAGTCGTCCCACTGCATCGGTGATCGTTCGGGATCCCGGGACTTTTTCTTGTACTTTTTCTGGCAGAACAAGAAGAGTGATTTTGTTATAATACAGTCACGCGAATTGCATGGCTCAAAGACCTGTTAACTGAACATAACTCACACACTCATGCGAATCACGTGTATTCTCTCACACACTGGATATCAACACATTATGATCACATAGTGCGAAGGGTCAGCTCAGCTATTCAATTTTGGAATTTTAAAATGACATTTAAAAAAAAAAAAAAAATTGTGGGCTGATCAGAACAGAAGTGGGTTCCATGAACTGTTGGAATGTTTCTTTCCAGTAAAGCAGGTAGAACTGCACTTCATAACAATCACAACAGGAAACCTCTAAGCAAAAACACTTTCTTGGTGCAGAGAGTAATCTTTTATTGTCAAAACAGGCTAAATTTGAAAACAAAACAAAACTGTGCAGATGTTTGTTTTCACTACAAAGGTGATGCATTTTGACTCCTGACACTTTATACACAGAGGTTCATCCAATTCTACTTTGTCAAAAAAAACCTGCTAATTTTCAGGAACAACAGAATATTACCTACTTTTGTAACCCCCCCACCCCCAAAAAAACAACCAAAAACAACAACAAAAAACAACAAAAAAACAGAACAAAAACAAGAAGAAGAAAACAAACAAACAAACAAACAACCCCAAAACCATTTTAGAAAAATACATTCACCTATTTTTGCAACAAAAAATCCCAAGAAGAAGAAACATCCCCCCCCCCCCAAAAAAAAAAAAAACCTCCGTGTGGGTGCTTAAACAATTCCAACTCACTGGGCCAAGGCGTTTACCCTTGGGATCCTGTGTATCCTCAAAAGACACAGTGATGTCCTTCATTCCCAACTCCTCCCCGTAGTAGGTGGTAGGGGTCCCTTGCAACGTCAGCAGGAGGACATTCATTGCATCCACATAGTTAACTCCAATGCGTGAACTGGCACGGTGTTCATCATGGCTGGAAAACTGAAAGTGGAGGATGGCCTGCATGTAATAGAATTAAGCATCATTACCCCCCCCCCCCCCCCCTTCCCACACACACATACACACACACACACACACACACACACACACAGACAGATCACACACGCCAGACATTCATGCGCTCTAAGAGCTTCACGCACATTCACACAAGAATTCTGAGGAAATTAGGAGAAAATACAGGAAAACACCACCAGAATGTGTTTGAACATGTTATAAACGACAAGAAAAATTAATACTCTACAATTTGATGTGAGAAACAAAACACACCACAAAATTTGCCCAAGCATTTGTTGCTAGGGAATCGTAACCTCGCTGGATAACGCCACGGATACATGAAGCATTACACTCCTTCTTGCGCTCCATATTTAAGGCAAAGATGAGGTCAAAGTTGAAGGGCAGATCTGCTCCACTGTGAAAATAACGGTTTCGACCATCTGGACCATCAACAACTTCCACAATCATGAGCCTGTTGAAATGAACAAAAACAATGTCTCCTTTAAGTGATAAACTGAAAAAAAAATTAAGTACATTGTAATTAAAACTAACTGTGGTGCCAGCCACATACCAGATGTGTCATAACAAGATAAGCACCCCTCAAAGTTGCACCTGTGATCTGCGTAAGTTTGTTTGTTCTTTTTGCTGCCCCAACTCTTTGCCAGCTCCAGTGGTGTTTCTCCCAGATCATTGGTGGACTCCACGAAGGGCTCGGAAGCTGGGGCAATTTTTATTATGCATAATGATGGAGATGAGGATAAAGGTAGGATGATGCTAATGGAGGTCTGTGTGGTTTGGGACTGAGGGACAGGGCTACATTCCAAGAAACCTGTCATAAATATTCCAGCGTTAGCCAGGCCTGGAAACTGTGGCGCCTGCGGTGCCGGCCATGTAATCATCCACATCAAGGGAGGGAGCAGGGAAAGCAAGGGAAACACCCCCAAAATCGCATCTGTGAAGTGGGTGAATCTTGGCTGTGTGGCAACAACCTCCCCATTGGGCCCATAGCAAACCTGCTCTGGGTAGGAGCCAACCTAGGTAGGAAAAATCCCACTAGCCTCTGCAGGGACTTGAACCCAGGTCTCCTGGTTCATGGTCCGAAGTGCTAACCACTGCACTAAGGGGGCCGGTCTAGGTGAGTCTTGGCTGTGTGGCAACAGCCTCCTCATTGGGCCCATAGCACACCCAGTCTAGGTAGGAGCTGACCAAGGTGCATAGTAAAAATCCCGCTTGCTTTGGCCAGGATTAAAACTCAGATGTCTCGGTTCATACTCCGAAGTGCTGACAACTACACTAAGGGGGCCGGCAGGACAGAGTTTCTTCATTTCAGTCAATGGCTCATTTCCCTTTTGGTTGAATTATATACAATGTAAAAATGTAATGAAATGGTCATACTTGTAGTCATCTGTGTCAGCATCAAAATCATGGTAAGAGTTGAGAACCTTCCGCCATTCTCCAACGATAGGAAAGATATCTGGGACGTTGTGTGTGAGATTCATAATGTAGTATTCTTTCTGCCACTGTCAAACAGACAATGAAAGTAATTCAGTCATGAATAAAAGACAAAAAGCAGTAGACACAGTGACAATGCAGTGGTTCAACTAAAAAAATCATGTCAGAAGGGGATATTATAAAAAGAATTTTTGGCTGCGTTTTAAATTAAAAAAAAAAAAAAGTGTTTGTTGTCATTGGTGTTACACAAAATTTCCCAAACTTTCATCAGCCTCAAAGAAGCTTTTTATCCACATCCTATCTAACCAAGGCATGGCACGTTTTGTGACGTGCGTGAGTGTCCCATGTTATTGACTCTTTTTCAGTTTCTGTATGCAGAAATCAGGCAAGATTAACGGTTCCTTGATGGTTCTTACTGCAGCTAACACAAGCAGGGCTGGATCAATCAGTTTTAAGGGGCGGCGGGGGGTTGCTGAATTTTTTTTGGGGGGCCTATTGGCCGGGTCTTGTAAAAGACCAAACACAACAACCGACATTTTGGAGTTTCTAACTGTTGTTAAATACGGCACTAAATCACAAGCGTTACAACTCAATTTTAAACACTTATTTACAGTTTGATGCTACTGCCGCGAGGGGGGGGGGGGGAGGGGGGCTGTAGTACCAAAGCATCCCCCTGCCCCCTGGATACGGCCCTGACAAGTATAATCAAAGTGCCACATTCCCACGAATCCATACAGACATCAATTAATTATGATTTTTTTGTGTGTATGTGAGGCCACTGGTGCACAACCCTAAACTTAGTTGGTGGGAACTGAGTTAAAGCTTGGTGGGAACTGAGTTAAAGCTTGGTGGGAACTGAGTTAAAGCTTGGTGGGAACTGAGTTAAAGCGTCAATGTGGATTTCTAGCAGTAGCCATGCATTTTAAGCACCAAAAGGCTCTAACTTTACGTGCATCTTTATGCTTTTGCGATAAATAATAATAATAAAAAATTGCTTTTATATAGCGCAGTATCCCAGCAGACGCTGGCTCAGAGCGCTCTACAATTACAGTTACAGTGTACACACACGGAGCTACACACACACACACACACACACACACACACCAAAAAAACCACATCACTTTCCTAACATACAGCTGGGATCTCGATAAAAATGAGCTGGGGTGGGAGGAGGGGGGGATGAGTATTTACAGATGGATAGAGTTGCGCAAGCAACAAAGACCATTTTGTACCTAATTAACTAAGAGGGAGAGAAGGCTGGAAGAAGTGGGTTTTGGGGTGGTTTTTTTTCAGCTGAGGTCAATCATGAGCCTGGAGCACTTCACTAATGTCCCTTTACTCACCCACTCAGCACCCTCCTTGTAACTGCGAGCCTGGTTCTGGTAGTAGTCACTATGGACCATCATGTTGCTGACAGCATCCACTCTAATGCCGTCCACACCACGGTCAAGCCAGAACCGAAGTACATTCTACAAGGAAAAAAAACCCCAAAAAACAAAAAAACAGGGTGCGTAAGTAACCCACCTATTTTCACTTAAAAAACAAAACAAAAAAAACCCAACTTTTTCTCTGGATGTGCAAACTCTTTTCCCTGCATTACTGAGTATGGCTGGTTTAAAGCATCACTTGTTTCCCAATTACATACAATGTGTTAGATCTAACGGGTAACAAACATATATACACAATGTATTCCCTGTATTTACATTAGCCTGTCATGAAACCCTACTCTGACAGCAGTACCTTCACTTCTTCGAGCACTTCTGGGCTGCGGTAATTGAGTGTAGGTTGTGATGCAAGATAAGCATGGTAGTAGTACTGCTGTCTCACATCATTCCACTGCCAAGCTGAGTAACCAAATCTGCTCACCTGAAAAGAGTAACGGTAAAGTGAAAGTGTGCTTTGTACAAACTGCTAATATAACACACACACACACACACACACACACACACACACACACACACACACACACACACACACACACACCACAAAAAAGCAACCTAAAATCCAACAAACCATATAAATCAAGCAAGCAAGCAAGCAAACAACCAAACAAAAAACAAACCAACGATATCAAAAGAAACATGAGGGGTCTTGGGGTCGCATTCATAAAGCTATAAGCATGACTTCATGGCAGGAAGCAAGACCCACCTACTGCAGTGACCTGCAGGGCTCCCTAAACTGTGCGTCTGTGCGTAATTTACGCACTGAAGTAAAAATTTACGTACTAAAAAAAATTCGAGGGGGTACGTTGAAGCATTATGAACGCGATCTGTGCTTAGCTTGACGCACTACCTCTGCACTACCGTGCGTACGCCTATAGGCTGTTGTGATCGAGTGAGTGTTCTCCCTTGCCTTGGCCGCGTTCAGTTCGGTTCTGTTTTTGGTTCTGTTTAACGCTCGCACAGTCGCAGGCGTTAACTGTCTACTGCTGCAGATCGGCGGCTACTACAGCCACTCTCGCGTAGTGAACGTGCCCCATCATTTTCCGCTTCTGCGCTCGAAACTATGGACGAAAGATTTTAGAGTCAGTGCTCTTGTTACCGATCGGATTCGCGTTCTCTGTGACGAATCATGCCACTGAAAAAAGTGAAAGTTCAAAAGACTATGGACTTTTTCGTCAGTGGAAAAGTTGTGGAGGGGCTCGAGCCCTCGCCCGGCAGCGGGTGCACTTCGGCCGGCGTCGCATAGCTACGATTCAGACGTCGCATCAGAGTCGGCACAGAGCAGCGGCAAAAAGTCGGAGTTTCCAACTTTCAAAACTGAATTGTACCCACTTCATTTAATTATATGATTTGAAGTTTATAAAATTCAGTTTTGCACACACACACACACACACACACACACACACACACACACACACACACATCTGTTCAGCAGTATTTACTGAATTTATAATTCCATGCACTAAAAACTTGAGAAATGATTCTGACCCTTTAAAAATTGAAACTAGAGGTACAAAGACCCCCTAAAATTTTGAACTGGGGGTCAGTGGACCCTTTAGGTCTGTGGCTTTTAGGGAGCCCTGGACCTGGGGCCTCAGGACTGTCTTATGATAGTGTTTCCCCACCCAATAGCATATGGGACATGCTTATTTTTATGTGACTCTGATTGTTACCAATACTGACCCAGTTGCTTGGGGGGATGACTGAACCGTTCTCGAGTACGGTACCGTCTGCCCAAATGTAGTACTCATCATATAGTGGGATTCGCTGGACACTCATGTTGAACCAGGGATGAGCAGAACTTGTGTGACCAGCCACAAAGTCAATTATCACACGAAGGCCTGAAAACATAAAAATATGTGATATAGTCTGTTTTATTGTGAAATGTTTTATTTTCTTAACCCCACTTCTAAATTATAGTAATAATACTACTACTTGTAGCAGAAATAATAATGAATGGGTCTTATACAGCAATGCTCTTACCAAAAAAGGCCAAACTGCACGCACACACACACACACACACACACACACACACACACACACACACACACACACACACACCACTTCCCTTCATACCCTTACTTTACACTTCATAAGACAAGGAAATGGTAAAACACGGCAGATTTTATTTTCATCAGCAAGTTTTGACACTCTATGTAGAGTATGTATACCTCTTTTATGGGCTTCCTGAAGAAGAACATCAAAGTCACTCAAGCTGCCAAACAGTGGGTCAACATCTGTGTAATTACTGATGTCATAGCCAAAGTCCGCCATAGGGGACGGGTAGAATGGGCTGATCCAGATGGCCTTGACATTCAGGTAGGTAAAGTAGTCCAGTTTTGATGTTATTCCTGCAGAAACAACAATGAGTAAGTGAAGTTACTGCTTGATTTGCACTCATAGAAAAGGCAATAGAGTATGATTTGTGCCTGTCCTAACCATTCAAAGCACTTCTAACTGACAGTTTACTTCTAACATACATAAGTTTAGCCTACTCTCATCAAATTTATAGTTCTTTATGTAATATTTTGTATAACCTAAGCCACATGTTAAACGGCCAGTCATATTTATCATGGACCCAAAATCCTGCATATACTATACTGATGTTTACCAGTGTGTCAGCAATGCTATGTGCATGTGACTGACTCTAATACGCTCTGCACAGTGGAAGATTCCCCTATAGGATGGATCCAATACTTCTTGAGAAATAGCTTTTTGTATGCTAGAGCCCAGCTTTAGATCTAGCACACTTGAAAAACTCCCAGGCAGACAGTGTTATCGCTACTGAGATTCCTTCAGGGCTGAAAGGGTTAAATGATAAAATACCTTTCAGGTCTCCAACACCATCTCCATTGGAGTCTTTAAAGGACCGTGGGTAGATCTGGTAAACAATGCATTTCTGCCACCATTTCAAGACTGTGCTGGGATTCCCTTTTTCAGATGATGTCACCACCAAGACCACTCCAATGGCAGCACCAGCAAGGATGGACGCAGCGATGATTGGAAAGCAGAATTTACGCTGGCAGACAGCAGCAGAAGTATGGTAATTCTTCTCACGTTTGACCTCCGAAGGAGAGTCAACTTCTGTGTCGTCTGTCTCATCCAGGTCAAAGGTGTCCTCATCATCAGCTTGCAAAAAGCCCTGTTGCTCTGATTTTGAGTAAAGTGGCACTTTTGCGTACCGCCGTTTTCTCTTGGGCATACTGCACATTGTGAAAAATAAAAAATAAAAAATCAGTGCATGCAGGACTTAATGGCAGCAAAAAATTTTGATGTCTCTGGTTTGCATGTTTCAAAGCATTCCAGTTTACGTTATACTTGCTGTCGTCTTTAAGACCGGAGCAATCATAATTAATCGGCTACATGCGGTTGGCATGTCATTTCCTCGATCAGTGAAGGCCACTGATAGGCTATGCAGCGGTTAGGGCAGAAAAAATACTGGAATCACGAAAATTTGAAACTAAAAACAACAACTGAGAATTTTTTGTCCCCGCCGAGAACTGATAATTATACATTTCCAAAGCAAAACATCAAAAAGTCCTTCATTACTGAAGTTCATATTTCATTATATGTTTCAGTGTTTCTGCTACTGATTCTGCTAAAATTGCGTGTGACAGGTGTCTGCAAGTTTCAAAGTCGTTACTAGGTGTACGGATTTTGTTGTTGGATTGTGTTTATTAATCAGCGGAGTGTACTAACCTGAACAAAGAGACCACAGCTCTCCACATTTATCCGTATAAGAAGAAGCATGTAAACATAAACAAGAACACGTGCACCGGAAATTTGCTAGAGTAGCCTCCCAAAAGCACTAGACTCCGCCATAGCGCAGCATATATAAAAATGTGTTGCTACACGCCACTTACTACACCACGACACCCCACTTACTACACCACGACACCCCACTTACTACACCACGACACCCCACTTACTACACCACGACACCCCACTTACTACACCACGACACCCCACTTACTACACCACGACACCCCACTTACTACACCACGACACCCCACTTGCTACACCACGACACCCCACTTACTACACCACGACACCCCACTTGCTACACCACGACCACGACACCCCACTTACTACACCACGACACCCCACTTACTACACCACGACACCCCACTTACTACACCACTACACCCCACTTACTACACCACTACACCCCACTTACTACACCACTACACCCCACTTACTACACCGATCGAGAGAAACCGATCAAGCATTACAGAAATAAAGAAATGCCCTCAGCTCGCGCGACGATTTCTGCCAGTTCCCAGCGAAAGAATTCAATTAGCCCCACTCTCCTTCTAACCGTATTTGAATACCAGTCTGGACGATTGGCACCCACAATACGTTAATGCCGTCCTTTTTAACTGGCTCAAGCGGAAGAGCGTCGCTCCTGTGGCCCCTTTTTTCTCTAATTATTTCCTGACAAGGTCCTGAAGTTTTACCCTTTAAAAAAAAAAAATAGAGAATAAAAAGAAAGACCTGTAGAGACAGGGACGTTTCGGGACTCTCAAGAAGACTTAAAAACCAAAAGAATTACTTAAAGTCTTATAAATATACAACTATAACAAAAAAAATTTAAAATAAAAATGGGTGTAATGCCCATTTAGAAAATCTGATAAAATTGTCCCAAGATCTCCCACAGGAGGAAGGGACTTAAAACGTATATATTTCATTCACTCATTCAGCGTCGCCCCTGTGTCTTAGACCCGTCAGTGAAGCGGGACTAGCACGCGTTGTCTTTTCACGTGGCCCGACCCATGTGCCGTGCACGTCGCAGTACCGACGTGAGTTGAGTGGCATAGCCTTTCTTGTCACTTCTTTGATCACGGTCACATAGGTGTACAGGAAGAGAGCCAAGTAACAAAGGAGTTAATGAGTGTCCAATTTATCTTCTATCACCCAGTGACGTCACCAAACTGAAGCTGTGGTTCAAAAACATAATTTTTACGTTGCTCCTTAAGAAGCAGTAGATGACCTTCCCCAACAATTTTGTTCACTGAGTTTCAATCGCACACAGACACACACGCTAGCGCAAATACGCACGCATACAAACACTGATAACGCGGGTTAACGTGTCGTTTTATTGTCTTCAGTTCGACATTTTTCAGAACAGAAAGCACAACTTGTAACACACACACACACACACACACACACACACACACACACACACACACACCGGAAGGCCACCGCAGTTAATGGTGACTTGGTGTGTATGCTGCATGGAACACGTCGCTAGGCTCACCAGTGAGATCAAGAAGGCAATGGTCAACAAACACTCAATGGTGACCACCTTCTTCGACATCAAGCGCGCGTTCGACACAGTGTGGCATGCCAAGCTTCTAGACAAACTGAGCAGCATTGGCATCTCCGGGCGACTGTACCAATTTGTGCAGGCGTTCCTGGCAGACAGGAGGATCTCGGTGAGAGTCGGAGCCTCCCTGTCGGATGAGCACATCCTCGATATGGGCGTCCCGCAAGGCAGCGTGATTGCGCCTACCCTGTTCTCAGTCATGCTACACGACATTGAGGCCAAGGTCGGCAGGCCGGACATAAAAATGTCACTGTACGCAGATGACCTGGCCATTTGGACTGAGCTGCCCACTCAGTTGCCAGGAAAGACGGCTTTCATGAAAAAGTTGTACGAAAGATGGCGGACCAAATTTCAGTCGTGTGTGGATGACATCCAGGGTTACATGGGGCAGAATGGCTTCCAGCTCTCCCCGGAGAAAACATCACTCGTGGTGTTCTCCAGGACAAACGGAGCGAAGAACGCCATGTCCATACAAATCGGGAACGTGACCATCAAGCCTTGCAGCGAGGCTAAGTTCCTGGGAGTGACACTGAACGAACGCCTGCGGTGGCAGCCGCACATCAGCAACCTAACCGCAAAAGCTTCGCGATCAGTGAACCTGATCAAAATCCTGTCAGCTGAGAGATGGGCAACACCACGCAGCCTCATCCATCTAACGAACGCTCTGGTGAGATCTCGCCTCACGTACGGATGCGAAGCCTTCTTCGCACTGTCGAAAACCGAATATCTGAAGCTTGAACGAGTTGAACTGGCAGCCCTGAAAACGGCAATTGGTGCAAGAAAAAGTGCGAGAAACGACCTGGTATACCAGGAAGCAGGCTGGCTACCACTCAGGGAGGAATGCAAAAAGAGGTGTGCCAACTTCCAGGCTGCCATGCACGCTACTGAGACCACCTTGGGAGATGGACTCACAGAGACAGTCACCAAGGAGACCCTGATCCGGCAGGGTCTGGAAGTCAAAGCGCCACGAATATATCGGACGACCATCCCGATGGCGGAGCACACAAATGACATCTGGTCAGAGTGCGGAGCGAACCCTGAGGTGGCACAAACTCCCAAGCCGGTCTTTCCTCCCTGGGAGCTGGCCAAGCCCGAGTACGAACATCGCTATGCTGAAGGCGCGTCAAAGAAAGCAGACTCTGCTCTTGCCACAACCCTGGCAAGAGAGAAGATTGAACAGCGCTTTTCCCAGCACCTGAAAATCTACACGGACGGCTCTGTCCTAGACTCAGGAGAGGTTGGGTGCGCCTTCGTGATCCCAGACCTTGGAATCACAAGGCGCTACAAACTCAACGCCGGGTTAAGCATCTTCTCAGCAGAGATGTATGCAATCCTCATGGCCTGCACGTTTGTCAACGACATGCCAAACCCCCCGCTGGGGGTGGTCATTCTGTCAGACTCCAAGTCTTCACTCCAAGCCCTAGAGAGAGGGGGCACCAGGAATAGGAGTGATGTACAAAGCGAGATCCTCTTTTTGGCCCATCAGATCATCACGAAGGGAACCATCTTAGCCCTCATGTGGCTACCCTCCCACAGCGGGATCAGAGGAAATGAGCTGGCCGATCGCGCGGCCCGGGACGCCACCGGCGATGGCATGGAAGCAAAACTACTCCAGACACTCAGTGAAGTAAAAAGTAAGATACAAAGAGCGGCCCACACTCTCAGAGAGAGGAGACTCCGTGCATTGTGCGAAGAAAATGGCTGGGTCCACCTCCCGGGTGGCCAAAACCACGTGCCACTTTTCCCGCGCAGACACTCTGCAATCATCTGCAGAATACGCACACTGTGCTGCGCACACACATGGAGTAACGACCTCTGCCAGTGTGGGCAGCCCCCAGACGTCCGCCACATTGTAAACGGTTGCGATGGCCTGCCCGCCAGCCTCCAGCCGGTCTGGGACCTGAGAGACAGATACTCACTGAAGACGGTAGACTTCCTCAAGCCACACCAAGTCCTAGGTGATAGGCCAATGAGAACCCTGGCCGACGCGATCGTCAGATCAGATCTGACAAAATGGTTCTAAACCCAAAAAGCGAGGGGACACCCCAGTGATAATCTAAAAGGCAAAAGTACGGATGACAGAACAGACTGAGGCACCGAAAAACAAACCCAGACCAGGCATCTGAAAGCCAAGCGAAGATCCTCTGACGCTGACCAAAGCTAAGCAAATCAGCCCTCACACACCCCAAAGACACTCGCCTAGCCAAGCAGCCAAAGTCACATGCCAGGAACAACTTGTCCTTAAGGGCCAAAAGCCATAGGACGTAAAGCAAGCTAATGATGATGAAGTCGTTTGGCGTGTGTTACGTAAGCAACATCCGGATTAGGCCAAACCCGTCACCATCTAGGAAGGTTCCGCAGTATGGGCCGGCGCCAATCAGCCGTATAGCGTTTGAGTCTGACGCAACAGATCAAGTGCAACGAGGCGACAACCGTCTGTCACGTTTTGTCATGGTTTCCGTTGGTGTAATGTCATGGTGTGTGTGGCACGGTCCCGAGAGAGGGGTTGGGGATTGTTTGGTGGGAAATCTGGACATTGAACCAGTAAGGAGTGGTGTGTGTTTTTAGTCCGCGTTAACGTCTTGTATATCGCCAGCAGCTGAGGTGAAGCAGTTTCAAAGTTTCAAGGTCTCGGCAAGACTGATGTATTCAGAGGTAGTCAGTGTACGATGGTACGGATTTTAATTACTTGCCAGTACGTGTAATCGGACGACAGGAAAATGTTATGGTCCGCCTGCGGACAGCGGCTGTAAGGTTTCACCTGTGCCGGATCACTGTGTTCAATGGACTCGGAGTACTCACAAATTCAGCATTGGTGGGCGCGTGAATATTTTTGTTCATTTTCCCTTCTTTGTTCATTTACTCCTTCTAGTCTAATTCAGTGTTCACAACGCATACTGTGAAGAATGGCATGTAGTGACGGTCGGCCATAATTATACACATGAACAACACAGGTCAAAGCTCTCTTTTTTCAAATCAAGTGTATTTCGAGCAAGTCTCGCTTTTATTTGCCGTACAAGATGCGTACTGGGGTAGCAAGTCAGTGCTGTGTAGCAGAGTATTGTGTAGCAAGTGGGTTAACAGAGTATCGGTGTAGCAAGTGGGGTGTAGTGGTGTAGTAAGTGGGGTGTAGTGGTGTAGTAAGTGGGGTGTCGTGGTGTAGTAAGTGGGGTGTCGTGGTGTAGTAAGTGGGGTGTCGTGGTGTAGTAAGTGGGGTGTCGTAGTGTAGTAAGTGGGGTGTCGTGGTGTAGTAAGTGGGGTGTCGTGGTGTAGTAAGTGGGGTGTCGTGGTGTAGTAAGTGGCGTGTAGCAACACATTTTGTTGTCTCGGCGCAGGGGTAGGCTATACGCCCGGGATCCACGCAGACCGGCATTTGGTCAGTATGGGCATTTGCAGAGACACAGACGAAAACAAACACTGAAGTACAGTTTCATTTTCCTTCACTAACAATGCCACCGTCGGCAAACCCAAACACGACAATACTGGTAAAACAACACTGAACTTGACTCTAACAACGATCCGGCACAACTGCCGGACCGACTGAATACTGGGCCAGCCGGCCCCACCAGCCGGCGGCGCCGGTGCACATACACGGCGTTCACACACACACACACACACACACACGTACGCACACACACACACACACACACACACACACAGTCGCTTTCAATTTTACAAAAAATCAGCAATGTTTGTGTGAGTGCAATGTTTACTAGTCAGTTATCGTAATGACGCACTGCCGGTCGGAGTGACTGAGGCCGGAGGCATCTTCACGGCCGCTCAGTTAAGTCCGGGCCAAGACGATTTCTGCGGCTCGGCGTGAGGGATATCATAATTTCACCAGCACTGACTGACGTTCCGGCTTTGAGAACACCAAGCCGCAATGTCACTCCACGATAAATAGTACTGGCCGGTGAGCATCAGTACACTGATTTTCCATACAAATATTGTTTGAGTGAATGATAGTGATCGCAGTAAAAAAATTATAAGACTGACGCGCCAATTTGAACTCGGTGAGATCAGTATAGTTCTTCACACCACCCAGTCGGTCGATCATTACCCCAACCCCCCCCCTCCCCCCCCCCCAAAAAAAAACCCAACCAACCAAACAAAAAAAATAACCCAACAACAAAAAACAAACAAAAAAGCGCCCCCCCCCAAAAAAAAGAAACAAATGAAATACAAACAAACAAACAAACAAACAAATCGACAAACAAACAACAACAAGAACACCAAAACAACCAGACAACAACAACTTGACCACCCCGAGAATTTCTCTGGTACAAAGCACTCCAATAACAACAAGAATCAATGAAATCGTACATATCTCTCTTCTGACAGATCCGCTCTTCGTCCAGACCAGTCTGTATCACTAAGCAAAAGAAAAACAAAGCTGACACTGAACACGCGAAATAAATAATAATAATAATAATAATAATAATAATAATAATAAATTGCTTTTATATAGCGCAGTATCCCAGCAGACACTGGCTCAGAGCGCTCGAATAAAGTGCTGGCTAGTTTCTCGCTTTATGCGTGATGCGGTAAACACTTTGATGCAGAAACAGGTCGAGCAGTTCCCCTATTGACATCACACTTGCTCCGACGAACAGCCCCATGGAGCCTCCGATATCACCTGCAAAAAATGTCGACAGACATGATCATCATCATTGCAGCACAAGATATGGGTGGGTGGGTGTTTGGGAGTTTAACGTCCTTTTCCACCACGTGTGGGTGATATCAAAGACGGGGGGGGGGGGGGGGGGGGGGGGGGGCAGCGAGAACACAAATATTTAGCCCCAGTCGGGATTCCTTCTCACGATCCGAGCGTTTAGTTGATGGCCGAATGGTCGAGCGTTGGACTTTCAATGCCCGGGTCGAGAGTTGGAATCCCGGCTGGGGCCAAATACTGATTGTGCTCGCCTTTTTTCTCGTTGCCCCGTCCTAGATATCACCCATATGTTGTGGAAAAAAGGACGTTAAACTCCCAAACACCCACCCACCCGCCCTCCCCCGGGTGACCAATGAAGTCGCTGCAAACATAATAATTATTATTATGCTCTGGTTTTATAAGGGTCTCCGACGCACTAAAAATCTGTAACTGTGACAGAGCTGTGCATTTTGCATAGTTGCGGAGTTGTTAACCCCCCCCCCCAAAAAAAAAAAACACACACACACACACACACACACACCGTCACACACACACACACACACACACACACACACCGTCACACACACACACACACACACACACACACACACACACACACACACCAAAAAAACCACCACCACCAACACCCCAGACTGTTCTGGGCTCTATTTTGAGATTGCAGACCTTTAGGATAATCTGAAATCTACATGGAAAATACACGTGCGTCTGTAGGTCAGTCAGTAGGTGCAATAAGTACAGGTTCTTCAGTTCGTTAGCCCAAAGGACAGTAGAGTGCTATCCGGTCAGCAAAATTTCTTAGTGCAAGCTATTTTTGCCAGCCCTACATACAATTGACGAGACGCGAGGAGGCCAGTTACTGATCAGAAGGTAATGCTTCAGCCGTCCACGCGATCGTCAAACTATGCGTCCGGTAAACCAGAGTTCTTGATGTTGAACGGCAATATTTTGACAGGGCAACTTACAGAACAGAGCAAAGATGTCGTAAGCCTCCTGCTGAGTGATCTGCTCGTAGCTCTTTTCTCTGTAGAAGACGTCCAGCTGCAGTATGTTCTCCCTGAAAACAAGACATTATTACAGACGATACCGGCTGTTGCGACCAAAAGTTGTTCGAAACCAAAATTAAATAAAGATAAATCATTTCTTTCGTAAAGATAACGATAACACGTGAAAGTAACTTCAGATCTGTACCATTGCTGACTGCCGCTGAACATGGTGGAGCAAATGAATAAGGAAAAGGGGGAGGGGGGGGGAAAGAAAAGAAAATATACAGCACTTGGTACCGTTCACCAACAAATTCCACACCCTTCGTACAAACGCAATTTTCAGGGCCCGTATGTAAAACTCGAGGTTAATTTAACCCACCGCTACGGCGGGGCCTAACCCAGACTAGGACAAAAGAAACCCAAAAGCAAAATTAAATTAAAAAATGAAGCGAAGAAAGAAAGAAAAACATCCTTCTATAACGGCTCAGGCACCTTGCTGGAATGGGACCGCTTCCTGAATTAAAACGAAAAACAACAGAAAATCTAACTCTAGAGCTAGTTTAGTTCGAGGTTAGACTCTAACCCGGGGCTAAAAGCCGTAACCTCGGCTATTACATACGGGCCCAGGAAAAGCATTCACCTGATAAAGTCGATCTCAATGACACTCAGCTCAATGTACCGCTCCATTTCATTCATCAGATCTTCCAGACTCTTCAGGAACTTGCTGTCTGCATTTCCGACCAGGTACCGGAAGTCGAACATTTTTCGGTAGTTGTCGTAATCTTCTCTTATTTCCCTGGCGACCTCAGACGCGTTGCGTGAAAACTCTGTCATGCTAGTATAGTTGTAGTAGTCAAGCATGTCCTCGTCATCTGTTATTGCCCGCCAGATGGCATTGGTGGTGTCGATGATCGGCCCCCAGTTGTCATAAATGCGCTGGCCACGTGATCTGGCGGAATATAGGTCAGAAGGTAGTTGGCAAAACGAGGGGGGGGGAGTTTAACGTCCTTTTCCACCACGTATGGGTGATATCCAAGACGGGGTAATGAGAAAAAAGGCCAGCACAAATATTTGGTCCCAGCCGGGATTTGAACTCACGACCCGAGCATTGAAAGTCCAATGCTCTACCATTCGGCTATCCCGGCTCCCCTAGCAAAACGGACTGAGTGAAAGGGGGGGGGGGGGTGTTTGTGTTTGGGAGTTTAACGCCCTTTTCCACCACATACGGGTGATATCAAAGACGGGGCAACGATGAAAAAGCCAGCACAAATATTTGGCCCCAGCCGGGATCGAACTCACGACCCGAGCATTGGACTGAGTGAGACTCACGTATGACGTATATAAGAATATGCTGCATCTCAACTGATTTTCACACAATAAAACCACCTTAGAATAATAAGGTATTTTTCAACGTTTTTTTGAGTTGGTCGTGGTTGCCTTAATCTTTTGGAGTTAGGGGTGTAAGTAATGGGGCTGAAAACACTACTATAACACAGGTAAAAAAGAAGACCATTAGTGATAGCTTTCACACCTTAGAGACTGGAAGAAGACTTTGAGATCACTGATTCCCTCGTAGATGTTCTGTGACGTCAGTTCTCTGGCCACGTCCAGCTTTGTGACGTTTCCGTCCTGCACGTACTTCTGTGCCAGCCCCATGCTGAGGTTCAAACGACGGAGAATGGTGTCTTCAAGGTTGGCCAGCGATTGCTTCAGGCTTGCCACATCGTCCGCAGTAGCTTGCACAGCCGTTTCGTAACTGCGCCACAGGTGGTCAAAACCTGCGATGCGTCCTTGCATGACGCGTAGCGGGTACTCGATTGATTCGTAAAAGAACGTGCTTTTGCTGTGCAAGTACCTCCTCCCTCGGTACATGAACTCAACGTCCGCCAGGTACATGTCATGTTTATCTAGCGTTTTGTTCAAATACGCGGTCGTTGCCAGCTCTGCGAATCTCCCCAGCGCTTGCTTAAACTCTACAATGTCTTGCACAAGTCTGCTGCTATACTTTGTAGCGTAGTCCGAGTGCAGAAGAGAGTTTCTAAGCAGAGGTTTCGGTGTGATGTAAATATTCATGTCTCTTGGCTCACTCTCAAACATGTATCGGAAAACTGGCGTACCGTTGTAATATGCGTCGTAGAGCTGCGTGTAATTAGCGTACGCTCTGTCAGCGAGGTCCATTTTAGCTGCCAAAGACTTCATCACCAACGTGTACAATGCCTGTGTAACGTCGGGATTATCGACGACCTCTGGATCAACCAAACTCCAGATGTTGGACTCCGTCAGAGTGGCGTATTCTTGGAATCCAGCACACAGGAATTCGAACGTTCTCTCGCTCATAGCGTCTCTGGCGCGGATGAAGTTCTTGTTAATGTGATATTCCTGCCAGCGGTAGAGATAGTTTTTCCTCTCCCAGGCCCTCTTCGTGTCGTTGTAGAGTCTCACGACGGTGTCCTCGGCAGACAGAATCGCCTCCCTTACCACCTTCAACATCAGCAACGACAACTCTTCGAGGCGCGTACGAGCCTCCTCCTCCTTCTCCACAAAGCTGTTGAACTTTGTTCCCTCCATGCGATGGGTGACCTCTAGTGCCCTGAGGTATTTGGTCTCAAGGTCGTTGCTATGGGAAGCTGCTGCTATGAGACGGTCTGTGGCGAACACGGACGTGGTGGCGAAGGACAAAGCGGGGTCAAAGATGAGGAAGCGGCAAGGAATAGGACACGCGCAGTCGGAGCGAACTTTTGCTTTCAATCGTCCTGCAACGACACAGGAACAGAGGTCGTGGACCTGATTTTAGTTCTAGAAGCTGCAGCTTTTCCGGGAAATATTAGGCCTAATATATGGAATGGAAGGTTTAGATACTGCAGCTTCGGCATTAACAGTTGACCAATCGAACTGACAAACAAAACACAGTCTCCGTACAGCGGAGCATCTTACAAACAACGAAACAAACAAACAAACAACAACAACAAAAACCCAGCAAAAACCAACCAACCAACCAAACAAACAAATAATAAAAAAACCGAAGCTCCCACAAAAAAGACCCACCAAAAAAAAAAAAAAACAAAAAAAAAAAAAAAAACCACAACCACCCCCCCCAAAAAAAAAAAAACAAAAAAAACAACAACAACAAAAAAACAAAAACAACAACAACAACAACAACAAAAAACCCAACAAAAACAATAAGAGCAAACATCATTGACTTACCTATTTCCTTTGAATAGCAGCCGTAGTATTGTTCTAAAGTGCAGATTGGCGGTGTACCTAAAAAACAGACAAACACTGGATGATTGATTAGCTGATCATCCTTTTCAATTCTGTTGAAGGCGCCAAGTGCATCACTGCTACACTGAAAACTGCTTATAACAAAACCATACCCACAGTTATTTCTATTATTATTTTTTTTTTTTTTGGGGGGGGGGGGAGCTGCCCCAACTCTTTGCCAGCTCCAGTGGTGTTCCTCCCAGGTGGATTCCACGGAGGGCTCGAAAGCTGGCATACCCACAGTGGTCAGGCAGGCACTTATATAACTGTGGCATACACACAATTATATTAGTGCTTGCCTGACCACTGTTACAGTACTGAGTCAGTGACTCTGGATGGGTTATTACCGTTCCTGCTGGGCATGTGAGGGTGTCTGCAGCCACACGCCTGGTCCATGTAGTCGGTAAGGCAGGCCAGCTGACAGTTGTCCGCCGAGTAATCCTTATAGAAGGGAGACCACAAGCTCCCGCAGTCACCGTGAGGTTCCGGTAAATTGTGGATCTGTGGAGAGAGAAAGTACAAAGATAATTATGTATCTATTGACGTGTCGTTACGATCGAGGGGTATCGCTCTTCCAACCAGACTTTTCTGAGTGCTTCATCCGGGTCCTAAGGTTAGACCATGACACATGTGTGTCTTTGTATGTTGCCTTTTACGAATAAAGAATGAAATAAATATCAGAGTTATCCACGTGCTACAGGGTCGCAGGTCATGGCTAACTTATCTTCATCTTACTCTTTGGTGTATGGAAAGGCTCACCGAGACGACTTGGATACCGACGTAAGCGTGTGTCCCTGTTGGAATGGACAGCCCTAGTTCTGCAACGCCTGGGAACTCTTTCCTGTCGTGGAGTAACATCTTCACGCCGGCTGCGTCGTGTGGTCCGGGCATGTATTCATACTGCTCGACGTTCAGAGTTAGTTTCAGCCCGTACTCGGAGCCTGCGACAGATAGGAAAAAAACAAAACAAAACACATTAGATTCGGGCAAGTTCTCTCGTTGAAAGTCTTCATTTCCTTGGCAGTTATAGCCTTCATCTCATTAACCCATCAATTTAATTCCAATTTTTATTATTAGCGTCCAAAAATAGGGCGTGTACAACCCAGTATCTGTGGGTATGCCTTCGAAAACTACTCACAATGCCGGTTGGTAAGCATCATGAACTCTGTGTGTGTGTGTGTGTGTGTGTTGCGTGCGTGCGTGCGTGCGTGCGTGCGTGCGTGCGTGTGTGTGTGTGTGTGTGTGTGTGTGTGTGTGTGTGTGTGTGTGTGAGCCAGCGGCACATTATGTGTTTGTAGTAGTGTATGTGTGGAGGCATGTTGCGTGTGTTTCTGGGTGAGTGAATGGATGTTGATTGTAAGGCGCCCTGAGCTCACGCGAGAGGGAGGGCGTTTCTTAAGTAGCCATTCATTATTATTATTATTATTATTATTATTATTATCAGTTTTCAACGGAGGAGACAATCCCAAATATTCTCGCACGAGAGAAAGTACTGACAAGGAAAACAACAACAGGAGTCACCTGTGGAAGCGACGAACAAAGGTTTTTCTTTGTCGTTGAAAGTGAAGCACACGCCGTGATCTGTCAGGACCTGGGTGAAGTTCTCTGGACCACACTTCTCGTTCTGCCATTCACACCTTAGTATAGTTCAAAAACAATGAAATCATTATACGACCCACTGCAATGCCTGATTATGACGTGGCAGTCGTGAATGCAAAAGTAAAACAAGTTCAGGACGGAGCATACAAGTGGTGGCTTTAAAGATCTAAGCTCCCAGCAAAAAGCTTTCCGAAGTGTGAAAATTTTTTACAGAGTCGACCGTGCACACAGTAAACCCTGTCACAGTTGCAGAGTTTCAGCGTCCCTGAAACCCCAATAAAAGCCAAGGGCAGCCTGATTTCACAGCTCAGTTTTGCGTTTTGACACTGAGCGAGAAAGATCGTGCAGCGCTCAACATCCCGCGCTAGACACTAGCGATGTGTCTCGCTCACTGACCAAAAGCCAAATGATATCACGGCAAACTCGTGCTCTGGTTTCATAAGGGTCCCCGAAGCGCTGAAAACTCTGCAACAGAGTTGCCTGGATTATGCACAGTCGAAGGAGTCGCAGTTTTAAAAAACGCGATGTTTGCGGCTTTTTGCTGAGATTGCAGACCTTTAAAGCTATGCACGTAACGCCGCTGAGAAGGAAACCTGTCACTTTCAAATCTCTAATGCCGTTTTCCAGATAGAAGGATGCCTCATTTGGCTATTGCAACCGTTTTCCTGACTTTGTGGATTCTAATAATTACTAGAAAATACGACTTTTATTGAGCCTACGGTCCATTCCTGAACAGACTGGGGCTAGACAAAGCTTCTAAAATAGCCAGCAGTCAGTGCCGTCTAGCTAGTCGTCAGTCCGCAACCAAATAACGTCGTCTGCTCAGAACGCGGTACACTTCTACAACAACTGATACGCTGGCCAGAGTCACCACAATGGTCTCAGATGCTATATTGTGAGCCAAGTGATTGCTTTCCATGTGCAGGGTGGGTGGGTGGGTGTTTGGGGGTTTAACGTCCTCTTCCACCACATACGGGTATTATATAACACGGGGCAATGACCAAAAACTAGCACAAATATTTGGCTCCAGCCGGGATACGAACTCACGACCCGAGCATTAGAAGTCCAACGCTCCACCATTCGGCCACCCCGGCTCCCCTTTCATGTGCAGACTCAGCGCACTGAATGAAGAGTTTTCCAAACGCTGCTGTATGCGTGTCATACGTATTGACACTTTAAGTGGTCTGCCTTGAGATAAACTAACAGGTACCTCCGGCAAGATAGCCACGGCAAAAATTGAAACACCGAGTCTCATAACCCAGTATGATGTGCACTATTTGTAGACGTGTAACATTGACACATAACTCACTGGGAATTGGTACTGGCAATAATCTTATTATATATAATTTCTAATTTCATTTGATTATTACGCGTAATTATACTAAACTCACGCCACAATGAGGTCATATTTGGAGTGCGCGGTGGACAGTGCAAGGTCATCCAACGTGACGTCACTGGCGTTGAAGTAGTTGAGGGTGCTGCTGTTGAGGTCTCCCTTCCCAGTGTACATCGCCTCCAGCAGACGGTACCTGCCTAACTCTGTGGCCATTGTAGCTCTGCAGTTTTCATATTCATAAAATAATGTGAGTAGGACAGACGTATGTCTTTAGAATCGTCATCAGAAAGAAGGAGACTGTCACAAAACGGGTCTGTACCTTTTGAAAGTCGTATCAGATCGAAAGCCGCCAACGTGTTAGCAAAAACAAATGTATACCTTTTGAAATTCGTATTATAACAAATACTGCCAACATGTTAGCAAACTAATATATAACTTTTCAACTTTGTATCAGAACGAAGACTACCGAGTGCAAAAAAGAAAATGCAAAAGTACCGAAAGTTTCCGAATAAACGTGTTTCGTTTGTTTTATTCTATAAGCTGTTATGAGCCATTTTATATCCCACATTGCCTAGGCAACACCTCAGTGAACAACTATCCACATTTCACCCAGGCTCGCCTGACCTGAAGGAGTTCTGGTTGCAGATGGTGAGTGAAGGGAAGACGAGCGACTTGTTGAAGTTGACGTTCACATTAACGGTGACCGGGTTCTTCTGGTAGTAGATGATGCGGTCCACGATCTGTACGCCCATCACTACGGCGCACGCACACACCAGTATCAGCCACAGGAATCTGGACAGGGACATGGAATGTCGCAATATTATTAGCCCTTCATAAAGTCATTTTTCCGACGTCTTAGGCCATTTTACTTCCCGGTCTATCCCTTTCATTCGGTCTGAAGACATTCTCCCAGGTTTGTTTGACCTGAAGGAGTTCTGGTTGCAGATGGTGAGTGAAGGGAAGACGAGCGACTTGTCGAAGTTGACGTTCACATTGAAGACATTCTAGTACGCCTCCTGGTTACATTGGTGGGTTGGGATCGTGAGCAGTGTCACCCCTTACGAGATAAAGAAATGCATGTAATACCGAGTCTCACGCGACCGGTGTCATGAAGTTGTTGAACACCCATAGTACTTAGACCCTTGGTCCATGAACTCTAACATTATTGGACTTCCTCCATAGTTATTGGACCCCTTCCTACACTTAGATAGTTTTCATCGTTTCTGGCGTTTTAGGCCATATTGAGGCTGTGTACGACGATTCTGTTTTGAACTCTGACAAACAAACAATCACCCAAATCACCTTTTCGCACAGCCTTTGTTCACCAAGTGAAATCACAACATCTCCCAAGGGACATATTAACTCTGGTCTGCTGCATAGATTATTTTTGGTACTTTTTAAAAATAAGTTACGGCGACAGTTTGTGTTCGTATACATGTAAAAGTTACCACCTAAATCACGATGTGTCTTGTACAAGTTACAAAAAAAGTTAACTAAGGGGTGGGTGGGTGTTTGGGAGTTTAACGTCCTTTTCCACCACGTAGTGACATCAAAGACGGGGCAACGAAGAAAAAGCCTGCAAAAATATGGCCCCAGCCGGGATTAGAACTCACGACCCGAGAATTGATAATCCAAGGCTCTACCATTCGGCTATCCCGGCTCCCCAGTTAACTAAGGGGGAGTCCAACGATTAAAGAAGGGGTGGGGGGGGGGGGTAACAATTATAATCTCTGATTATAACTGTTGGACCCCATGGGTCCATTCACTTTAAAGTTACGGGGGAGGGGGGTGGGTGGGGGGTCCATTACTTGGGGGAGGGGGGGGGGTGTCCTATTTAGTACACCACCTCGGCAGGGTACGTCGCATACCAGTTCAGCGACAAGTCACAAGTCAAAGCACGTTACATACCATGTCGCGGGACTGTGTCATACTCACTTTCTGAACAGGAACGCTTGTTCCATCCAGATGAAACGCAGCCCGTGGATGGTGGTGTTCTGAGTGAACTCAACCCACGCTTCTCCCCAAGATGGCGGACCCTTTTTCTGCGTCGCTTCATCCGCAGCTGGTGCTGGTGCCTTGACGGGAAGATCCACCACATGAAAGTTGTCACCTGTACCGTTCTGCATCTTCAGTCTGTTCTGGCGAGTTCTGGAGAGCACACAGAAGCAATTTAAAACGTTATCATCCACATTATGCAAGAAATTTGAGGTCGTTACATTCTGTTCTCGAGAATTTTTTGTGTGTATTCAACATGTGGCTTAGACAAAAGAGAGTGCACAAATCGGAAAGTGCCCCGGTGTGTATGGAACTGTATCATTTTATACAGTTGCGTGAGAACTATGCAATATTTTCCCATAGGATTCTTCTTCAAATACGAGAAAATGCGTTGTTTGGCAAATGGTATTTTCACCTCCCATGCCGTATTGACACTTCAGCGAATTCATATCATCTGTCGGCGTAACCTGACAAAGCTTTCTCGCTGGTAAAGGCAGTATCCACGTGGGAAAACACAAGAGAGACGTGGCGTCCATATTGCTGTTTACCCGGACGAACGGGTCGCATAATTTTCTTTAGAAGTGTAACCACTGTGTTATTCCTGTGTCCACACCGGCCAACAGTGTTTTGCTTGTAGTAGCATAACAGTACAGTGTAGCATTAATTTTGAAGCGTAAAATCAATTAATTTTTTTTTTTTGTCCCGTAAATGGGAAAGTGGGACGCAGTGAAAATATTTACGTAAAAGCATTGGCACACACCGATCAAATCACAGAATAATTCGTCTTCACAATTTACACCATTAGAAACTACCGTGTTAGAAAATGTAAAGTGGTTAATGCAACCATTTTTATGTTGACAGATCGTTGTGGACTGTTTTCGTGGTAACCATCATCACACCACTTCGACTACACAGTGACAGCGTCTGTAATGCTGGCACTGAGTCAACAGAAGCGCGCTCGATGACACGGCGACCACACTGACAGCTCCAGTAGTGTAACAACAGTCGTAGAATTTGAATGTTCGATCGCTCGCGCAAAGTGTAAACAACATTGCATCGCATCAAGAGCTGTACAAATCATCAAGATAGGGCATATCGAGCGTACAGGCGGACTTACCACCGAAACCGTTCCTAAACATAGGTTGGTTCAGCAAACACGTTTAACAATGTAAATACCATTTATCATACCGACAAATACGGAATAACGCTACAAGAAAAACACGTTTTGGCTTCAAACGGAGTTACGTCAAGCATCAGCTAGCGATAGAGATTCCTACTTGGCGAGGTCCTCATTTGGCACATTTCCCGATATTGACAGAGTTTGTAGCATTTTTTGGCTTCAGCCTTTTATCCTTTCTGACTGACCGAATAGTACAGCGTTGGACTCTCAATGCTCGGGTCGTGAGTTCGAATCCCGGCTGGGTCCAAATATTTGAGCTGGGCTTTACTAGTTCTCGATGCCCGGTCTTTGATATGACCCTTACGTGGTGGAAATGGACGTTAAACTCCAAAACAACCACCCATCCACCCTTTCTGGCTGCCGGACAGAAGTTTTGCGGCGCGCAAATTGAATCCAATCCATCCAACTTCTACGTCCTGCAAAGTGGTTATCTTGTATCGCCCCGCGAAGTTTACCTTTTACCTACATCTTTAGATTGTATTTTGCGCGTCTTGGAACGCTATAACGTACTGCATTTTCAACATGACAGGCGCAGTTTACCCACGTGCTCAGTTGGCGTGCTATACCGACATGTTCTGCAGTTAGAGAGATAGTTTGCTAGACAGCCTAGACTGCGGGACGTGCAATTTAGTTTGTCTATGGGTGCCTTGGGACGCCGCTACATTGTAGATGCTGTTAATAGCTGTGCGGTTGTCTGATTTGTGTGGAGACATGCTGAACTACGAATACAGGGGGTTATGTCCCTTTGGAGCATGTTTCATAATTCGACACTCCCGCCGAAAAGGGACTGCACTCTGGAGTCTAATAAGGTTTGTTCCCGTTCGCGCGTGTCGTCCAGAATTTAGTGCCGTACTAGTTGGTTATGTCCGTTGCGACCATGTTGTCTGTGGCCTGGTCGATAGCATCCTTGTTTGTACACAGCCAAAAAAAAAAAAAAAAAAAAGTTCCAGCCTGGTTCAGGACACATCACAGAGAACGGTTAGTTCGGCTGAATTCTCGGTTCACTGATTTCTGACATAGATCTGATGAGAAACCTTTTAGTTGTGCAGTCTCGGGAAATGCCCGGAAGACCAAAACTTGAAAAAGAGGCCAGCGAGCCCTCGAGAGGCTAGCCGCCAGACCCGTGCTCAGCCCCTGCCCAAGCATCCACGCCAGCGACAGTACAACCATCCACAACAAAAGCCGAAATGCCTACGTACACTCGAGGCGCAGAATTCAGCCGTCAAAAAAAAAGGCGGCGATCCTCAGTCTTGACCCCCTTGCCATTGGGTTTGGTATTTTCGTCCAGAGTTTCGTCAGAATACGTTTCATGCCAGCGAATAGTGAAAACAGCGCCAGCTAATTGTGAAAAAGGAGCCTTGCATATGGACTGTTTGTATTCATGCACGGCTGACACAAGAGCCTGTTAGACGCCAGAGGGATGAGGGGGTAGGTGGTCGCTGCTACCATTGCAAAGAATTGGAATATTGGAATTTGTTTAAATTTACACTACACATGAGTCTTTGGCTGCTAGATTTTAATGATTTTGGGGGTGAATTGTAAAGCATTTCCAGGCTCTCACGTGCTGCGTTATGCTGAACAGAAATATATACATAGCGTTTTCTTGGATATCCGTATCTGTGGTCTGTAGCCAAAGGTTCAAGAGTTCATGCCGCTAGAAGACGAAAAGTGCCGAAGAAACAACCAGACAACTGAGCACCGTTGTCTTCTGTATTGAGTAGATTACAGACCTCGTGTGGCCGGGGCCATCAGTACTAAGGACATCACGGCATCAACTGCTGGGATATGTGACAACATGATGGAAGGGTCTGAGGATTGAGTGGTTCGAGCCGGGGCACCGAGAGTGAAGAGGACTCATTCAGTTTGCTGGTTTGTGTCAATGTCCAGAAAACAAACGAGTTCCCGAGCACACAGCCACTGGAGCTTTTCGCGCGAAGCTGAGAAGCAGAGTCAAAAGGTAACCGGCTTGTAATTCCCAAACGGTTTGCACCACAGCGTATCTAGGTGTTCTCACTGGGGAGTTTACGCGATCGGCGAGAAACTGACTAAGGTGCCGTTTAACAACCAGAGAAAGACTGTTAGCGGACTGAATGAGTTGTTTGGACTGCTTAACCTTCGCCATACGTCGTGGGTAAAAAAATACCCTCACCTTCATTCAAAGTATCACAACTCTGTCAATTTTCAATGCACATCCACGAAATTTCATGACTTCGTCCATAAGGTATGCGGCTATTTGTGTTGATTTGTTGGCAAACAAGATAATTATTCAAAAACAAACAGCGTTGTATTAATGGGGCTAATGCTACCATTTTCATGCTCACAGATCGTTCTTAGATGTTCTCGGGGTTCGAACTCACAGCCCAAACATTGAGAGTCCAACGCTCTACCATTCGGCTATCCCGGCTCCCCCGGAGAGAGAGAGAGAGAGAGAGAGAGAGAGAGAGAGAGAGAGAGAGAGAGAGTCAAGAAGAATGAAGAAAACTTTACTTCTTCAACGGTAGAGGTAGTTAACGTGAAACAATCAATTTTCACACCTGCCGTTGCTATTTCTAGTAAAATCTATCTAAACAGAAAAATACAGAGAGAGAGAGAGTGAGAGAGACTCACCTATCCTTGATTAAAAACTGGCAGCATGAAACTTCGGCAAACGCAGCAGCAACACTTCCTCTCGTGCGCCCACTTCGACCCAGTACAACCTGGAATGGAAAACCCCAACAAGACCCAATCAGGATGCTTAACACTCAGCCAGCATACGGTCCATGCTGTTTTGGGACGCCGGTCCCCAGTGATTAAAACCAATTTTCTACACAAAGAGAACCCGTCCAACGTAAAGTGCATGTTTATCAGCAAGACAAATACGCTATTCCCAGGTCCGTGCCCGCTTAATGCCGTCAAGCACCCGGTTAGTTATTCACGACAGAACATTTAGCTGGCAGCATGGGTCACAGTGGTGATATTCAATCGAACGCGATAAACGTATTTGGTATGGTTGTGGTATGGCATGATTTGGTATATATTCTATAGACCAGTTACCGTAATAAGGGAAAGTCAGGTTGTTCTCCTCCCCCCCCCCCCACCCCCTCCCATTTCCCCCTTCAAAACAATTCATTCAGTCCTCTAACTGCTGTTAATGTGCGCATTAATAGGCCAGAAGAAAGCCAACAAGCCCCTGATTTCCAGAAAATGTCACGGAAGATACCCAAAGACAATTGGGGAGGGGATAAAACTAAACTGAAGCCTGACCATACACAATCAGATTAATGATTTATGCAACCAGACACACAGATCGGAATAAATGCGGTTTTCTGTCAGATTTCGCGTGCGCAGACGAATTCTTCACTTATTCTAATTAATTGACAGGGCCTCCCCGGCGGAGGTCAGAAGGGCATGGCCGACAAGTGAACCACTCAGCGAATAAAAGACTTTCCAGACAGACGAGCAAACGGCGATTTTTCGTGCGAGACTTAAATCCTGCAAGTGGTTGGTGGTGGTGAAGGTGGTGCGGTTATACGTCTTGCCTTCGTATGAGTGGCAATGTAGTAAATATAAGCGTTCAACGGGGACAAAAAAAACCCCAAACAAACCCAAAAACTTAGTAGATCATGTTTCTGTTGGGCTAGTAAGTCCCGTAACGTGTAGTTTGCTTTCACTATCAGTGTTAACAGAAAAAATCCGACTTTGAACAGAGGCACCCCTCAAAACAACAACAGCAGCAGCAGCAGCAGCAGCAGCAGCAGCAGCAGCAGCAGCAACAACAACAACAACCACAACAACAACAACAACAACCAAACAAACCACGCAACAACAGCAACTAACAAACAAACAACAAACTAAACAAAGAAAAGAACAAAAACAACAACAGCAACAAACAAACAAACTATCAACAACAACACCATTCCGTCGCCGCAGTCACCCTAAAGAGGACAGGGCAGGTAGTTGGGCCATTCACTTTTCTTACTATGATCTGGGGGTGGGTGGGTGTTCGGGACTCTTACTATGATTTACGATTATTAAAAAACCAAAAACAACGTATACCTGTGGCTCACATGACCTAGAAATCGAAATATTGAAGGGGGAAAAGACAAAGACTAAAAAAGGAAAAGGAAAAAGAGGAAACTGTAAGAGGGAATGGGAAGAATTCAAAATTCCGAAACTTAAAATGCTGAGCTGACCCTTTGAGAAACTGCGTGTGATTCACGTGAGCGTGCGTGTTGGGTTCAGCTCGCGCCCGTTTGAGCCGGTTCAAGAAATTGAGTAAAGCTCCTACACAATAGTTATTATTAGTTGTTATTATTAAGGAAGAAAACCTAAGCACAATAAAAAGAACAAGAAGAAGAAGACAAACAAGGAAAAATTCACGTACCTCTTAAGCCTCTCACGGGTCACAGACTTTAAGACTCACAAGTCACACATTTGCCGGACGGTTGTCAGCTGGTGGGAGCTATCGGAAAGCACCGTCCTTTGAGCTGGAGGCTGTGATGGCCACAGACCGATGCCTCTCACTCTCAGACTGCGCGCCTCCACAGCTGCTGTGTTGACGGGTCCAACCCGTGTCTGGAAACATGGTGGGTAACCACAACAGCGGTGGAACAACCCGGAATGCATTAAAATGTGCACGTTCTAAGGACGACATCGAAATGATTCTTTGGCACCTTGCTTTTCGCAAATCTAACAGCTAATTTTGTCTTCTTTTTTTTTTAAATGCAGTCAGGTGAAACAATGCAGGTATAATATCTTTGTTCATTCAAAACGGTGAAACAATCCATAATTCTGTTAGGGTTCGTCCAGATGACAAGCTGCGCTGTAGCCGCGCTGTGAGTTAGCGGTAAGCGACCTGTTGAGCAGTGAGCGGTGGGTGGCTAGCTAGCGAGTAGCCAGCTGCGCTGCTGGTTAAAGCTTGCGTGGCCACATGACTAGCTGCCGTAGCTAGTTGTATGCTAGCCTGCCGCTAGCTGTGCACGGTTTGTTGTAATATCTGTTCATAGACAGAATCAAAATGGCAGAGAGGAGGTATCCCTTACTTTCAGAGTTGTCTGAACCATCGCCATATATACGGCGAGGAATTCTTTTTGATGACAGAGATTAGGTTTGGTCGGCGTATATCATTTTCAAAAGCATCTTCTTCTGCAAGCACTAACGTTGCGAAAGAAAGACACAAAAGACGTTTTTTTTTTTGGGGGGGGGGGGGGGGGGTGGTGGTGGTGGTGGTTTGTTTTTTGGTTTGTTTATTTACTTTATTATCCCTTTCGGGAAATTCTGGCTGCCTCCCCCGATGAGCAGCCCGGCAGCCACGAAAAACCGGTATCACATAGCACTAGCTAGACCTGGGCTCGAACCCACGCTTCATCGCCGTGACATTGGTGACGGCCATTTAGTAGCTCAGCCGCTAAATCAGCCGGGGTGGTCGAATGGTAGAGCGTTGGACTTATAATGCTCGGGTCGCGAGTTCGATCCCGGCTGGGGCCAAATATTTGTGCTGGCTTTTTCATCGTTGCCCCGTCTTTGATATCACCCTATGTGGTGGAAAAGGACGTTAAACCCCCAAACACCCACCCACCCAACGCGCTACCAGACCACCGCTCACCCCCATCACGTTTAAAAAAAAATGCATCACATCTATTTTTAGGCCGGCCACCGCGAGCTTTGAGCGGTGTTAATTGTTTGGAACATTACCACCGCCCGACGCCAGCATTGAGCTCGCGGTAACCGCGCGGTGGTAGCGACTCGTGTGGCCACTCCAACAATAAACTCTATTACTATTTCCGCAGCGCGGCTATAGCGCCGCTACAGCGCGGCCCAACCGCTTTTCATGTGGACGCGGCCTTATGTATTCCCATGTGGGAGTCTGGATAGCTCAACTGGTTGAGCAACTGGATTCCAGTTCTGAAACTGATTGGACGGCAGAGTGACTGCCCCTTGATGTCATGAGGGTTTTGACATCACTTCCGGCTTACTTTTCAAATTGCTGTCCCGTAAACAGCAGCAGCAGCAGCAGCAGCAGCACCACCACCACCACCACCACCACCACCACAAGTAACCAACAATCAAAACAACCAAACAAACAAGAAGAAGTTGTACAGTTTTTTTTTATGTGTTAAAAAACAAACAAACAAACAAACTGTTTTTGCCTGGTGACTGACGTGTACGCATTTCACCTACCTGCTAATACACCGAGCGACACAACAAACGCACAATTTATTTTCATTGGTCGATAGCTAAAGTGCAGCAAGACTGAGGTCAGATTTGGCATAACGTGTTCGGCGCGGGTGACCGTCAGACCAGCGGTCAGCCGTCTCACCAAGCATTTTTTTTACAACCAGGCGACTACCATCATGCGAAATTTTTGTTGTTCTATATATGCATTTTGTATGAGCCTGTCATCGTTGAAATTGTGCGCATGCCCAGATCAGTCGCTTTCCCGAACGGTCGATCATAACAAGTCGCTCTTGGCTATAACGACACTTAACGCAGACAGCGTTAATTGCTTACAGATTCCCAAAGGATTTCTTCCGCCACTGAATGGAAAAGGCCTCAAGTGTCCGTCGAAGTCTATGACAAGTAGACCCTTTTTCTTCGGAGTTTGCTTATCTCGGCAATCCCCGTTTATTGTAATGGTGACTGCCGCAGTGTTTCGTCGCTGTGCGTGATTACACCCGTGGGAAGTTCTTACGTCACGATATCGTCATCTCATGTGTGATGTACTCTAGGCCTCTCGACTCTATTGCGAGCAGTAGATGGAGCTGCACTCTACGAACCGGTGTTGTGGATGCTCTGTGGGTGTGTGGGTGGGGGATGGGGTGGGGGTGACGTTTCTAACATCAGAGACACATCATAGTTATCAACACACAGTAGAGGTGATTCTGTGATCGGGGTTTACATGAGCTCTCAAATGAGGTGCTGTTTATGTTAAAAAAAATATCAAAGCTACCGCTTCCAACATTTAAGCTGTTCATAGTTTGCATTCGTGCAACAGCCAGAATAGGGTGAGATTTGAGGTCTGTGTAGCGGAACCGTTTTACTTCAATTCCTGTAAGTTAAAAAAAAAAAAAAAAACACATTACAAATAAAAACAAACACGTACAATGTACATACATGTGCATTTTGTTTAAGCTACAGGAAGTTCATTTATTTAGTCGGTTTGACTGAGCCCAAAATGTCTGCGAGTAAAACTAGTTACTGACAAAACAATTAAATCTCAATTCGCATAAGAGGAAATGCTACAGCCATCATAACTTATTCAAACTATCGTAAGATTACCCATACAAATATGCATGATCAATCAATCTCCAAACAAGCTTAAATGACAGCACATAAAGTGTTCCCTTGTTCGCAGTTTTGCTGATGTCGATGTTAATCCTTGCATATACCTTGATCTTGAATGCTGCTACCATTCGTACACTACCTGATGAGAAAAGATACACTGCACATTATGAACACTGGTGAAACACAAAACAATCATTGTCAGTCATACCCTCACAGCCATGCAATAATCACTTGTACACAACCTGATGAGAAAAGATACACCCTCACACCACGCAATGATTCCTTGCTCACTACCTGATGAGAAAAGATAGACAGCACACCATGAACACTGGCGAAACACAAAACTATCATTGTCAGTCATACCCTCACAGCCTTGCAACGATCGCTTGTACACAACCTGATGAGAAAAGATACACTGCACATTATGAACATTGGTGAAACACAAAAGAGTCATTGTCAGTCATACCCTCACAGCCATGCAATGATCACTTGTACACAACCTGATGAGAAGAGATACACTGCACATTATAAACACAGGTGAAACACAAAACAGTCATTGTCAGTCATACCTTCACAGCCATGCACAGATCACTTGTACACAACCTGATGAGAAAAGATACACTGCACTCTATGAACACTGGTGAAACACAAAACAATCATTGTAAGTCATACACTCACAGCCATGCAATGAATACTTGTACACAACCTGATGATGAAAGGTACACTGCACATTATGGACACTGGTGAAACACAAAACAATCTTTGTCAGTCATACCCTCACAGCCATGCAATGAGCACTTGTACACTACCTGACGAGGGATGATACACTGCACAGTATGAACGCTGGTGAGAAAAAAATAAAAGAAAAAAGACACCATGTCAAAATAATATTTTCATATCTGTTAAACTGATAATTCACAAAATCTGTAACAATTGAAAATTTCTTATTTTCTTATTAATCCCACCAACAACAAGAAATACGACAAGAAAAGTTGGTCTTGTTAAATCATTTCCACTTGATAAAATGTTTAAATCCTCCCCCCCCCCCCAAAAAAAAAAAAAAAAAAATGACGTCACTCGATGAAAAGAAACTGATATAACACCACCCTCCCAAAACGCCACAAATCATCCATAGCCTTCCCCACTTGGTGTGCACCAAAATACGCTGGGATGTCCCCTATTCAAATCCTGCGATGACCGAAGGTGGCGACCATGTTGTGATGATGGGCAAGGTTACACAGCATACTTCTCTTTGGATCAGCGACTGTCACCCGCACTTGTGGACCCCTCCTCCAACTATACTGAACACGGAAAGGCTGCAGATCAGAACAGAAATGAAAATTAACTTGGATTTACTACAAATGTATATTGGATTTGCCGTCTTGATCCTCATGAAATCAAGTAAGGGTTATGTGCAAACAAGTTTATATTGCCTGTTTCCGTTTTAAGTGCACGCCCTAATATTTACAACACAGTAATCGCGTGGTTCTGAGAAAATGCAAATGTTAAAGTTCAGAAGAGACAGCTTTAATGACCATGACCTTGACCTTGACCTTGAGTGCATACTTACCTGCATCAACAGATCACCATTATCTCCTCAGAATGAAAATGCTCTGAAACAGAAACTTGAGTCAGAGTACCTGGAAAATTACAAAAATTACAGTCATAAATGACAACTGCATTTACTGATGAATATTACAACAAGCAGTTGGTGGAGACATGCACGCGAGTAACTAGTTATTATTATTATTATTATTTTATTACATGTACGCGAATCATGTTTGTTTTTCCGCCACTAAACTTTGGGATTTGGGTTTTTTGTTTACCACAGGTGTTGGTGGTTGTAAGCTGAGAGTTGCACCTCGTACCTGACAAAACTTCACAATAAGCAGTTACTGCACAAGCAAAATTAATTAGTACATACTTTCACACACGCCATATGCCTATACTTACCTTCACATGCATGCATACTTACTTTCGGTCACATGATACCTACTGCTCGTATTCCAGGGCTTGACGCTGGTAAACAAGCACTACCATTTGAACTGCTACTTACCTCAAGACACGCGAGGAAACCAAATTGAACATCTGTGTAATCAAGCTGGCTCTAAAGACTAAATGTCACCACAGGCGCACTTACCTACATACTTACCTGTCCCCTCCCCCTCCTCCCCGCCCCCTCCCCCCCCCTCACACACAGAGAGACTACTTCCCCCACCCCACCCCTACCACCACCTCCTCCCACTGTGCAGGGGTCAGTCACTGTCAGAACCCCTTGTCGCCCCCAGTCTGTGGTTCACGTCTGCTTCTCAACCCACCAACTCTAGGCCGGTGCTGGAGCACCATCTTCCTCATGCACCTGTACAGAGAACATTCCTTCACTGAACTTTGTAAAGAGAGACCGAAGCTGAAAGTTGAGTGCTATGTATGTCCGGCCAGAAAATGTGCACCTGCTCCGACAACGCCATGGAACGGTAAGGTTTCCCGTCTTGTAATCCTTCAGTCGCAGCAAACTAATAGTCATTCTTTTATGTTCGTTTCAGTTCACCACAGACGTATAGCTGACAGGCAGATGGGTAACTTGAGGCACTCTGTGTGTGATGTGTGTGCGTGTGTGTCACGGTGATAGAGAGACAGAGACAGGGTGTGGGGAAGGGTGGAGGGGCGGGGGATGGAGGGGGGGGGGGGGTTGCCCACAAACGCAATAATTACCCAGACGGTCATCTTTCACAGTCGTACAAAGCAAACATTGCGTACAGCAACAACGGCTATGATGTCAATGGAAGAAGAGCAACTTAATTCTCTGTGAACATGTATTTTGTAAGAGTGAGCTCTCTCTGCTTTCTCAAAGTCATGACAAGAAAACGTTGTACATACAGCAACAAAGGCTATGACATCAGTGGACAAAAAGCAACTAAAACTGTACCTGTACTTGGAACTCAGTTAAGACAAATTTTCATCGTATGTGCAAAATGTAATTCATAGTAAAGATTATGATCCTTAATAAGTACAAACATGTATTTCTTCAGTCTGGGCTCCGAAGGCCATGACAGCGCAAAAAAAAGCTGAAGAAAAAGATGACAAGCAGAAGTTGTATATAGGCTATGGACTTAATTCTCTGTGAACATGTATTTCTTAAGAGTGGGCTTTCTCTGCTTTCTCAAAGCCACGACAAGCAAAATTTGTATATACAGCAACACAGGCTATGACATCAGTGGACAAAAAGCAACTAAAACTGCCTGTACTGTAAACTCCACAAAAAAATGACAAGCAAAAGTTGTATATACAGCAACAAAGGCTATCGCATAAATGGAAAAAAAAACTAAAACTGTGTAAAATGTTGATAGTAAAGATTACTATTATCATTATTAACTACAAACATGCATTTCCTCAGTCTGGGCTCCGAAAGCCATGACAGCAACACCAACGAAAAAATGACAAACAAACGCATATACAGCAACAAAGGCTATCGCATCAATGGACAAAAAGCAAGTGAAACTGCACATGTACTGGGAACTCAGTTAAGACAATTTTTCATTGTGTGTGCAAAATGTAATTCATAGTAAAGATTATGATCCTTAATAAGTACAAGCATGTATTTCTTCAGTTTGGGCTCCGAAAGCCATGGCAGAAAACCAAATGCAGTGATTGTAGTCCATGAGAACATCAGTGATTGGCGGGGAGGGTTTGCCTACAGATGCAATTACCCAGACGATCAGTCTTTCACAGTCATACAAAGCAAACATAGTACTGGCAACAAAGGCCATGACATCAAGAGAAGGAGAATAAATTAATTAATTAACTGCAAACATGTATTTCTTCAGACTGGGATATTCGTGCTTATGACAAGCAAAAGCTGTGTATAACAACAATGGCTATGAAATCAATGGAAGAAGAGCAACTCAATTAACAACGAACATGTATTTGGATTAGGCTTTTTGCTTTCTCAAAGTCATGACAAGCGAAAGTTGTATGTACAGCAACAAAGGCTATGGCATCAATGGAAAAAAGCAACTGAAACTGTACCTGTACTGAGAACTCAATCAAGACTTGTTTTTTTTGTATATGCAAAATGTAAGTGATAGCAAAGATTGTTATCAACATTATTAAGTACGAATATGCATTTCTTCAGACTGGGGCTCTGAAAGCCATGACAGCAAAAACAAAACAAGGCCATCTATACAGTGATTGTAGTCAATGCACGAGGACTACAAGTGATTGTGGTGGGAAACAAAACAAAACAAAAAAACAATACAAAAAAGGGGGGGGGGGGGCTAGGAACTCTTGTTGATGTCTTGAAACTTGTAGAAGACATGAAAAAAAGACATTTAGAAGCTCGCTGAAGGGTTGATGCTTGTTGATGATATGAAACTTTTGTGAAGCCCATTGGAGTTATGTAGAAGCTTGCTGAAGAGTTGATGCTTGATGAAGATATGAAGTTTGATGCTCATTAAAAATGAAAAGCAGCTTGCTGGAGACATGGAAAGGCTCTTGTTACACAGACGCCAACTTCCTTTGTACACAAAGAACCACAGTAGCTATAGTTTTCTTTTTTTCTGTTTCCTTTTGTCTTTTTTGTATTTTTCTCTCTTGTTGCTTTTTTCTTTTTCTTTTCTTTTTCTTTTCTTTTTTTGCCCTTTTTTGCCCTTTTTTCTCTCTTTTTTTTGGTCTTGGTAATGGTTTTCTTTTCTATTTTTTTTTTCATTTTTTCCTCATTCTTCTTTTCTTCTTCTATTTTTTTTTTCTTTTTTTGTTTTCTTTGTAGTTTTGCCACACTGATTTTTTTCCAAATTGTTTTCTTTCCTGTTCATTCTTTCTCAAGAAATAGTACAAAACTGAAGCGTGTACAGTGGTGACACACTAAACAGACCCAAATGGATGTCATGCTCCTAATTCAAGAGAAAACACAGGCAGAACATACATACAAAATTTCTGAGGGTGACACACACACACACACTGCTGAACATAATACACCAAAGATTGAAGCATCTGATCTGTTGACATGGGCTTCTCTCCCTGAAACTTTTCACTGACCTTGACCTTTTCACATGACCTTGAGCCCTACACAGCTAGTGCTGTAGATGAGGCAACAGACATGACCACTACAGCTATTTGCCAAAATTTCTGGACTTCCTCCCACCCGATGGGTTAGTCCAAGGACTACAGGCGAAAAACAAAAATGGGCCGACTTCAGTAAAATGGCGCCATTTCAACTCTCTCCTCCTCCTCCTCTCACTGAGCCGTGCCAACTCTGAGAGCATTGCTCTCCCTCCTCCACCTCCCTCCACCTCAGTGTCACGCAACCATGCCAGTTCTAGTGGTATTCCTCCCCGGTCATGAGTGGAACCCACAGATCTGACGTGGCCACAGATCTCGGTGTCGCTCAACCATGCCAGTTCTAATGGAATTCCTCCCCGGTCGTGAGTGGAACCCACAGATCTGACGTAGCCACAGATCTCGGTGTCGCTCAACCATGCCAGTTCCAGTGGTATTCCTCCCCGGTCATGAGTGGAACCCACAGACCTGACGTGGCAAGCTTCCATAAAATGGCACATCTTGTCTCCTTCCTCACTCTAGCTCAGTGTCTCTCAGCCATGCCCTCTGGTGGCATTCTTCCTCGGCTGTGAGAGGACCCCACAGTCGCAGAGTACGTACTTTCAAGCAGAGAGAAAAATTCCGGCAATTCTGTAGAGACAGCGCCCACAACTCTCCATTTTCCCGGGAGTTGCTCATATTGCAGCTATGACTGAGCCGAAACTACATACTGACTTTATGTTTTTTTTTCTTTTGCTAGACATAAATACTCATCCACTTATGACTATTTTCCCTCATAATTTAAGTGGGAAAGGATGTTAAAATAAAATTAAACCCACCACCAATCGGCTACGTATGTCACCCTCATCCATTTTTTTTTCAGATGAACTGACCATGTTTCTGCTACATTCTTCTGGTTTCAACTGGCCAGTTCCAGTCAATCCGATCCATACAATCCTTTTCAAATTGAATTTAATACATTTCATACAATTCATTTCTCACAATAGTTTTCAGTTTCGTTCAGTTCCATGCCATTATATTTAGTTGCATTGAATCAAACATCACCCATTTCATAAACTTTCATGTGGGTATGCGGCGCCAGCAAGATCGTAGAGTATCGTCAAGACAAACACAAATAAATACATATAATACACAACTGACCGCACTTCGTCTGGCCTCTTCTCCTCCACCTGTCCGGCATGGGTGACCCTACCAGGAGACTGACTAAACTCCCGCCGACATAGCTACAGGGGTCATAGAGGCACTGACACAAACCCGCCAACCTCGCCAAGGTGGCGGCCAAAGGGGGATGTACTAGAAATCTACATACATAACACTTTGAAAGACTCTGACCAAAAATATCAAAGCAGAGTAAACGACTAGAAATCCACATGTGATATATACATATCTACACTTTAAAAAAAACTTTGGCACGCACAAAAAAAAATCAAAAAAAAAAAAATCACAGCAGAAACGACTAGAAATCCACTTCGTTATATTTTATAACAATTATCACATCCGTTACATATTATTACAATTATCACATTATCACATCGGTTATATTTTAAAACAATTATCACATTATCACATCGGTTATATTTTAAAACAATTATCACATTATCACATCGGTTATATTTTAAAACAATTATCACACTATCACAGCCGTTATATTTTAAAACAATTATCACATTATCACAGCCGTTATCTATTATAACAATTATCACATTATCACAGCCTTTATCTATTATCTATTGTAACAATTATCACAGCCGTTATCTATGATCTATTCTAACAATCACATTATCACAGCACGGGATTTTAAAATAGTTGTTTACTCTGTTGTGAACTCTAACCCACTAACTAACTTATCCCGTCCCCATTGCACAATATAGTTCCCGGCACCCACACACTTATCCCGCCCCATTGCACATTATGAATCCCGGCACCCACACCTTATCCCGCCCCATTGCACATTATGAATCCCGGCACCCACACCTTATCCCGCCCCATTGCACATTATGAATCCCGGCACCCACAACCTTATCCCGCCCCATTGCACATTATGAATCCCGGCACCCACACCTTATACCGCCCCATTGCACATTATGAATCCCGGCACCCACACCTTATCCCGCCCCATTGCACATTATGAATCCCGGCACCCACACCTTATCCCGCCCCATTGCACATTATGAATCCCGGCACCCACACCTTATCCCGCCCCATTGCACATTATGAATCCCGGCACCCACACCTTATCCCGCCCCATTGCACATTATGAATCCCGGCACCCACACCTTATCCCGCCCCATTGCACATTATGAATCCCGGCACACACACACACACGGTTTGCTCTCATGCCCGATGAAAAAAAAACATAAACAAAAAGAACGTGAAAAAAACAAAAAAGTAGCTTACGGGAGTTGAGGCCGCGCCAGGGGCTACACAGGGTTCGGGCATGAGAGCAAACAAAACATGATCAGTTCTCACACCCAATGGATAAAACAAAACAAAACGAAAAAGAACGAGAAAAAAACAAAAGGTAGCTTACGGGAGTTTATACCGCGCCAGAGGCTACATGGGTATTGGGTGTGAGAACTGCATGTATCACAATCGCGCACCCCCCCCCCCCCCTTTACCCCGCCCAGCCCCACCCACCTAGGCCAGCTAGGGAAATATTGCACACTTACCCAGAGTGTAAAATGATATTAAAACATCACAACAGAGTAAACAACTAAAAATCTACATGTGATATATACAGTTTTGATATATACAGTTTAAAAGACTTTTGGCAAACACACACACACACACACAAAATCACAGCAGAGTAATATATATATATATGATATATGAACAGAGTGTAAAATGATAATAAAACATCGCAACATAGTGAACAATTAGAAATCTAGACTACATTTGAAACAATTTGGCACAAAAATATCACAGCAAACGACCAGAAATCTACACGTGATAATACATAAAAACACTTTAAAAGAATTTGGCACAAAAACGACTAGAACACTTTTGAACACTTTTGGCACAAAAAAATATCACAGAGTAAACGACTACAAATCACACTTTGGAAGACTTTTGGCACAAAACATATCACAGAGTAAACGACTACAAATCACACTTTGAAAGACTTTGGCAATTTACAAAAAAGAAGGAAATAAAAATGAAACTAAAAGTAAAACTCTAAAACGCAAAAACGCTAAAACTGTAAAATGCTAAAACTCTCACAATAAATATCACAGAGTAAACGATTAGAAATCACACTTTGGAAGACTTTTGGCACCAGAAATATCACAGAGTAAACGACTACAAATCACACTTTGGAAACTTTTGGCACCAAAAATATCACAGAGTAAACGATTAGAAATCACACAAGACTTTTGGCACCAAAAATATCACAGAGTAAACGACTACAAATCACACTTTGGAAGACTTTTGGCACCAAAAATATCACAGAGTAAACGACTACAAATCACACTTTGGAAGACTTTTGGCACATTACAATAAATATCACAGAGTAAACGATTAGAAATCACACTTTGGAACACTTTTGGCACAAAAATATCACAGAGTAAACGACTACAAATCACACTTTGGAAGACTTTTGGAACAAAATATATCACAGAGTAAACGACTACAAATCACACTTTGGAAGACTTTTGGCACAAAAAAATATCACAGAGTAAACGACTACAAATCACACTTTGGAAGACTTTTGGCACAAAAAAATATCACAGAGTAAACGACTACAAATCACACTTTGAAAGACTTCGGGAATTTACAAGAAAAGGAAATAAAAATGAAACTAAAAGTAAAACTCTAAAACGCTAAAACGCTAAAACTAAAACCGCACACACTCACACACTCTCTCGCACACACACACACGCGCGCGCGCGCAGACACACACACACACACACACACACACACACACACACACACACACACACACACACACACACTCCCCCCCTCCCCCCTTCAGTCTTACAACTGAAAAACAACTATCTTTAACAAATCACGGGTTTTCAGTGGTTCGTACAAAGCAGCACCCAGGCAACTGGCCATTGTCTGCCCCCGACACCAACGGCAATACCTTTGGGTACGGCCGCTGGCCTCCCCGATCCGGGAGCTAACAATGACCAGTTGCCTGGCTGCTGCTTTGTACGAACCACTGAAAACCCGCGCCTTCGCTACTTTAGCCTACGTACGCCGACTCCCTACCCACTAACAGAAGTCCCTACCCTACTGTCGACGTACGTAGCCCAGGGTGCGGCCGCGCCCTGTGCAAAGCTGCCAAGCTGTGAAAAAAACCGAGTGTTTAATTACAGGGGGCGAAAAACCAAAAAAGGGGACCGTGTGAAAATCGGATGGGAGCGGTGGGGAGGGGAGATGAGGAGGGAGGCAATGGGTGTGGAGGAGGGGGTGTGTGGAGGGTGGGAGAGGAGAGAGGAGGAGAGGGGTGGTGGCGAAAAGGATAAGAGAGGTGGAAAGGAGTTGGTGGGGGGGGGGGGGGAGAACACACACATGCAAGCACGCACGCACGCACGCACACGCACACACACACGCCGTATCACCTGACATCTTACGATCACCGAGGACACCGTCGATCGCCGACGTCGACATCGTCGACACCATGGCAATATCGACGACCCGGCAAACTCGTCGGCAGCCATGACGGCGACATCATCGACCCCGACCGATGACATGCATCGGCGAAAAAAAGTCGCCTTGTCGGGTGATGCTGACGACGGTCGTGGCTGATGATGTCGACGGCGGTAGTCGACGATTCTCGACGGCGGCGATCGAACACTGTCCACGGCCATCATAGTCATGCCGATGATACCCTCCCCTCCCCCTCCCCCTCCCCCCCCCCACCACACACCACACGACGCACAGAGAGAGAGAGAGAGAGAGAGGAGAGAGAGAGAGAAGGGGAGAGAGGGGGAGGGGAGATGGGGGGGGGGGGGGGAGGAAGAGAGAGAGGTGGGTAGGGGAGATGGGGGGGGGAGGGGGTGAGGGAATGGGTCGGAGGGGGCAGGGGGTTGTTTGGGAGGGGGTGGGGGTGTTTCACACGGCAGGCAAATGTTGGCAGTGATAAACGGAAGCAGAGGTCACGGGAATACATAATTATATGATGAGGCGGCAGCTTTGCACAGGGCACTTCGAGGAGCCAGTAGCGAAGGTGGTGGGAGGTGGTGGTACAGTACTAACACGTAAAAAATTAAAAAAAAAACCTACCACCGCCTCCCACCCGCACCCCATCTAAACATTATAAGTGGCCAGGAATAATTAGCGTGTTCATGTACCTGTACTATATACAACAAGGATGGTGTAATCATAGTGAGGATGATGCGGTAAGGACTAAGGATAAGCACAGTGCTACCAGAATTAGCAACGGGCAAGTCAAGTCGTGAATGGACAACTGTACAGTAAAAGCAACAATGGCTTTCACCTGCCAACAGACTGAGGGCACGATCAGCCAAAGACCACAATACGTCTCTGGCTTTACAGCTGTTCTGAAGAGAGTGTAATAACTGAATTACAGCATTTTTATCAAACTGTCTTGGCACTCAGACATACAGAACAGTCATATGGCATTGGCAACTGATTTTAACCAGCGTACCAAGGGCACACTAATGATGATAATGCATTTTTGTTCCCATGATAAGCACTTGCAAGTCCTCTTCAACAGTATCACATTGCTAGTCCAATACAGACAGTGCGTTCTTGCACACCGTCAGACATACAGAACAGGCATGCCTCAGGCACTGACAGCTGACACATTTCCACACAATAGGTGCACTACTGAATTAGTGCTCAGTAATAATTCAGTTTCTCAGGTTAAGCGGCATCGCGAAAACTTTTTGCTTTTCACTGGCATTCATTACTAGCCACTGATATGTTTTTAGTTGAACGATAGCATCATGGCTATCTCGTGACAACAAAGCTTGCATCACGTCAGTATTGACAGTCTGGCCGTCTTTTAGCCAATGGTCTGCCGGTGTTCCCGGCAATTATAGGTACATGTACATACATAACCAAGGCCACAGATGTTAATTGACACTGTGGCTCGATTTTTTTTCGTTCTGTGACAACTTGCTTTCGTTTTGTTGTTTTTTTTATTTTATTTTTATTTTTAAGGGAATCAGAAAGAGGGCTTGCAAGCCGGGCTCGCAGGCCGATTCGAAGGTTTGAATTCTGTTAACCTTCCTTCATCATATTCCCTTGTTGTGATTTCTTTAGTCTCATTATTAGCGCAGAGACAAGTGAGCCCCAGTTTCTCATGACAACAAAGGTCATACCGAGAATGAAAAAAAGGAAAAAAAGGAAGGAAACATAAAACACAAAAAGCTAAAAAAAAAAAACAAACAAAAAAAAAAACACCCAAATTTCTAGGCTTTGCATCTGATGGAGGAATAATGATCAGACATCAGCCGAAGACTGTGCTACAGATGTACATGTATTTCAATTCGTTTACACAGCATTCGCAATAAAGGTTGCTCTGCTTCCTTGCTTTGTACAACTTTCTAGCGGAACACAAAGATGTATGTACTGACACACTAAGACCTGGACTTCATACACTTGACACATAAAAGGCAAACCTTGTAAACGATAAACTGAGTGAGATATGCATTCCACACACCCAAGGGCATGTGCGCAAGTTTGTGCATGTGTATGTCAGTGTGTGCATGCGTGTATGTGTGTGTGTGTGTATGTATGTGTGTGTGTGGGGTTGGTGGGGGGGGGGAGAGGGGGGATAGAAGAGCTAAAGTGCACGGACATAATTATGATTACTATAGTGATTGTGACTGAAGCAAAAAAAAAAATTGTTGTGTGTGAGGGATGTGAGTGGTGGGAGAGGAGGGAGGAAGAGAGAGGGAGGGAGAGAGGAGAGAGAGAGAGAGAGAGAGAGAGAGAGAGAGAGAGAGAGAGAGAGACAGAGAGAGAGAGAGAGAGAGAGATTAAATGACTGTGGTAACTGTGAAACGTAAAAGAGAAAAATCTGTTGTCAGTCAAATCATACACTTTGTGTGTATCATATCACAATTGGAGACCGCTACTGAAACTAACACTGACAGTAAAGACATTAAACCGGTTAGGAACGCAAAGCGGTCAAAAGTGGTATCTGTGCGGTAATTTGTTGTACACACGTAGCTGGAAGCAGCCGGAAAACAAACTTGCAGCTTCGGAAACCTTCACCGATGAGGGAAATATTCCAAGTACAAACACAGAGGACAGATGGGCCTAACACAACATTGCCAAGATTTGGTGGAGTTGAGAAGCAGATTCCAAATCACCACAGCTGGCAGTCGACAGTCGGGGTTTGACCCTTGCTGGCCTCTTCTGCACAGGGGGATGGGGTACTGGGAGAAACCACTCGATTTCCCGCCATTGACGTCATGTGATGTAACGAATGCTTCCCCCCCCTCCCCCACGTGGACGTCACCTCCTCCACCTCCCCCAACCCCAACCCCAGCCCCACTGCAACCCCTTCACTGTGACAACTGCCTTACCTTGCGATGCGAATGGACCTCACCCGCTGCTGTACCTGCTGCGTGAAAAATGAATAGGACGGGCTATCCACGATAACCTATTTTTTTTGTACAGTCCGTTTGCAGTAAAAATGTACGTGGTGTTTTTTCTTGGTTATCAACAGGTGAAAGGTTTTTAAGACGGGCCAGAATTTCCACGTTCAAGGGCAAGTTTTGTGCCACAAACGCACGTCGCTTGCATTCTCCGCACAGGGGTGATGCAAATTTATGTAACTCGAAGAATGGCGGCGTTGTTACTGGCGGGCATGGTGCACGCACTTCTCCGCTGCACTGAGTGCCGTCTGTGTGTGTGTGTGTGTGTGCATGTGTGTGTGTACGTGTGTCCAGGCCTATATCTCCGAAAATACACAACCGCTGACTTCATATTTGGGGCGTCCCAATAAATCAAGATCTTTGAGAATTAAGGGACCCGATTCAGCTATGATTGCACAGATGATTTGTGAGTTATCGCCATTTTGAGAAAAGTTGATTGTCTGGCGTTTACAGACGAAAAATTCATTCAAATCACTCCATTTTTCGGATGTTGATAGCGTGAATGTTTAATCTGAACAGAGTGAATTTTCGAGGTAGTCGCTTTTATACTTTTGACGTAGGCCTAAACCGTAATTTGACGTTCCTCATTTGACATAGCAGGTGAACCCAGTTTAGACCTCAAAATCGCTCATACTGTATGTAGAGAATGTGTCTCTGATTCCATTAAAAAAAAATTCAATGCAGCCGTTAGCATCAGTTAGTTTCTGCTCCGAGCACATTTCCTCCACTGAACACACGCATAACAAAGCGGACCAAGAAAGGAAGCACGCGCAGTTGTGCTGGCTTTTTCTCGTTGCCCCGTCTTTGATATCACCCATATGTGGTGGAAAAGGACGTTAAACTCCCAAACACCCACCCTTAGAGGCCTGCAGCGTGACAGCATCACACAGGCTGGCTGTGAGCGGCCACATGCAACGCGAGAATTGAGGAGTCAGCTAAGTGTTGTTGTCAACCGCTGAGAAGACGAGCTGCGCGGCTAAATGAAAGGCACACGCAACGCGAGAATCGAGGAGTCAGCCAAGTGTTGTGGTCAACCGCTGAGAAGAAAAGCTGCGAACGGTTTGAATTTCCACTCACACGGCCTGCAGACGGCTGTGTAAAGCATTCAGAGCTCTACTAATTATTACGATGAACTATTCCGAGCGTACAGGCGCGCTCACAACAAGCACGACTGTTTCAACACATAAGTTGGTTTCTGTGTAGCCTTGTAATTGTGAAAAATGCGCGTGTCTAACGAAAACGGGTGCATTTTTATGGCAAACGGACTGTACAAATTGACATAATACATGGCCTTACCTTTATTGTCAGCTAGGCCGTCACATCAAATACCAATATAATGCACACACACGGAAACACACACGCAAACAAAACATGCACAACAAACAAAACACGAGGTGCATCCCTCAGCTCTATATAAAACTGGAAGTAGAGTTTTGCTAATCTGGCTCCGGGGAGCAGGGACAGCCGAGTAGTAGAGCGGTGGACTTTCAATACTCGGGTCGTGAGTTCGAATCCCTCATGGTTGGGGCCAAATATTTGTGCTGGCCTTTTTCTCGTTTTGCTATCACCCATGCGTGGTAAAAAAGGAGGACTCCAGGACGTTAAAATC
>JACVVK020000243.1:960000-987500 GCA_018292915.2 Batillaria attramentaria
TGGACATTGTGAGTCTCAACTGGAGAGCTGATTAACCTTATGTGCGTACGTTCCTAGATTCAGCGTGCGATCAAAAACTGCAAACCATTTTCTATCGATACCCGTAGTTGGTCTGGCACAAATGAACAAAATCAAAACTAGACTACACTACCTACTGGCCACACTGCGATTAGCAGTAGCAAAATCGAAACGTGTATAAATTATTCGAAACGGTAGCAGGGCACTTTGCCAAAACTCCCTTTTGCCGAAGATGTTTCGCCAACTCAAGCCCAGCTCCTTCGATTTGTCATCAAACAACAACAACACCACCACATATAAATTACATTAAAAAAAAAACAACAACAACTTTTTCCAACTAATAAGCTGTGAAGTGCAAAATGGCGTACTGAGTAACAGAAACCTGTTCTGAAATCTGTATTTATAACTACGCCGAATAAATTTACGCGGAAGAGTTGTGCATAGCCACTATCTGGGCTATCCGAAAGCAGAAGAAATCAGCTGTGGTGAGTGAAAGAAAAAGAGTGTTTTTGACACAGCGTCTCAGATCTTAACTACCTCCCTAGTTTTTTTCCCGGACAACGCCGGAAACCTCATATTTCAGGCATGGGAACTGCTTTCTAAAGTAAAACTCTGAAATCTAGGAGGGGTTGGGGTCTGTGTATGGGTAGGGGGGGGGGGGGCAGGTAGGAGGGGGGTAGGCATGAAGGTGGGGGTGGGGTGGGGTGGGGGGGGGGGCAGGGGCATGTTCCCGTCAGGAAAACCTTTTGAAATTCGCTGTTCTGAGGATCCCATACCTGAATTGTTTGTCTCCCAACAGAAAATGAACACACGAAATATGCCTCTTGATTTATATGATTGATCTGTTTGAATTTGTTGTCTGTCGTTTGTCGTGGGGGGGGGGGGGGGGGGGGGGGGGGAGGAAGCGCTTGAAAACAGGATTAAAAATACTGGCCATAATTTGCAAGCTGTACCCAAGCGGGTTGCAATAAATTTTCTATAATATGGATGACTACATTCTTAAAAAAACAAAACAAAAAACAAACAACAACAACAATAACAAAAAACACAACAACAAAACTCACTGCATGCCAAGCACACTTCATGCACATAAAAAGGAAATATTTCACCAGCCATTACCTAAATAAAAAGGAATTTATCCTCTGTTAGCAAACCGACACGAAAACTCACACTGCGCTTAATATCATCAAACAATAACATTTCACTGCCACTGCAAACATTATATTATCAATACTCAGACAATTTTGGTAAAAACTTTCTTCAAATATTATTTACAAATGCGTACGTACACATGATAAGAATAGAAATGATGGCTCGATGTTTCCTCCCAGAGCACACAGCCTTTTTTGTATTACACATTACTGGCATACATGACAGATCACTGACATATATATCAGTGTATGTTTAATCATAGATCGTAGATAAAATCTACTTAAACAGTCACTGGATTGCATCTAACGTTTCACAAAGATGCATGCCGGTGAAGCAGTGGTACTGGTCACGGTAGTGAATGTTAACATCCCCCACCCCCCTCTCCAAATATAAATCCACAGGAGTCAGTCAACACAGCCATTTTCAGAGTTTTAACAGACTGGAAGATCGTTCTCTCAAACACACCGTTTCTCTCCCTCCGTCGCTCTCCCTCTCCCCCCCCCCCACTTCTCTCTCTCTCTCACACACCACACACACACACACACACACAGATAAAACCACGTCGCTCACGCAGATGAAACCACGCCGCATACACCTTCAGGACGCCCAAGGGAAGTAACCCTCTTACAAGAAACCCCGATAGCTCAGAGGGCCCGTGCCCGCGCCTCAGTTTTTAGAAATAATCTCCGCACGCTCATCCACCACACCAGACGTTGTTTCTTAGCGTGGTCTGATACTACCGTCACACAAGCGTGGACAACCTTTCACCCTCATCGTCCAAAACGATATCAGTCACATACTGCTGTCCCTTCGCAAGGGTCTCTCTCAAGTGTCCTGAATCACTGTCGATGCTGGAGTTCAAACTTCGACTATGAGAGGGCGGCATACTGTGCACAGTACTAGCTTCGCTTCGTCCAACATTGGAGTACACCACATGCTCCGGAACTGAAATGTTGTGATTTGCTCTTACAGGTCCGTGTGCAGGAAGTCCTGAATTCATCCCTGCAACTGAAGAAGTCTGTGATTGGTCAGATCTACCAGGGGGCACAACCGCGTTCGGCCGCAACCGAGACTTCACGTCGGTGAGGTTCTGCGAGGGGTTGAGCGACGGGTAGGTGTGGAAGCTGTGTCGGTGAGGCGGGTTTCTGCCCTGAGGGAAACCCGCGGCAGGCCCCCCGCGCTGTCCTTGGAACAGTTTGTAAATGTCTGAGGATGAAGCGAACTGATGACGCTTCGGTCCGGCCGACAGTAACATCTCTGACGTGGCCCGAAGTTGTTCCTGGATCCTGGGAAGGTCACCAAGGTTGAGCGACATTCTGTCGGCTGCGACTCCGCCAGCCAGCTGCGGATTGCTCACGCTCATGTCCGCCTGGCGGTACAGACTACCGACATCACAAGAGTTCCTTTCTCCTTGTCCAGGTCTTCTGGTGCCTGGATAGCCACTGCCTGGAGGAGCGTTTCGCCTATGAACTTGGCTGGGGACGTTTTCCTGAGGCTGTCTCGATGTGTCGTAAGCACTGTTTCTAGAAGGTTCATAAGGGTTGCTTTCGGAACTGTGTCTTCGCGAAACCGAAGGTCCGTGCATGCTGAGGTTGGGCATGGAGCACATGACACCGCCCTGCCTCAACCCTGACTCACGAGGCTGCACACGCATGAACAGCTGGTCCGAGTCCACCGAAAACTCAACGTCCTGAACTCGCGTTCTGGTGGAACTGCTTGACGGATCAGGCCTACCGTCCTGATAGTCTGCAGGGCCGCGTCCATTTCCATTACCACCTACACGAGCATGTCTACCACCAGCAAAGTCTCTAGGACTGTGCACATCAGCGCGAACCTCCTGCCTATTGAGGCCAGGCTCGGGAAAACGTCTTCCAGAATTACCGTCCAGCAGCTCCTGAGGTGGGTGGGTGGGTGAGTACGTGTTCACTTCGTCGTTGGACTCGCTGGGCGTCGCTTTCATGTAGTAACTGTAGTCGATCTCGATTTCCCCGGAGTCGTTCACTTTGACCCCACCAAGACCAAGACCTCCATTGCTGTCATCGCCACTCACTCTGGGCACACCGGCATCAGACGGGTAGTACGTGTTCCCATCAGCGTCCAGGCGGACAGGCACTGCCCTATGGAAGCCATCTGCAGACCCTGAACCCTGTAGCTGTTGCCGCCCAGTAGGAGATAAAGGGCTCTGCCTGCCTCCTCGATCCCTACCACCAGTAGAAGCAGATGTGGGTCTCTCAGAAACTCTGTACTGTCCTTCGTTTCTATGCGGCCTTTGTCTAGCGTCAGCTGCTGCGGGGTTGGGGTTCCCTAATCTCTGCCTGTTCTTGTTGATCACAGTGTACAGACTCTCGTAATCCCTACTCGTGTCTTCGTACACGGCGCTGCTCCCGGCCGGCCGCCTGTTGCTACCGGGAATACCCGATTGGGAGGAGGAGGACGGTGCGGAAGAGGAGTTGGCGGGAAGACCCGCATTTGTTGCTGCAGCTCCGGATTCTTCCTCCTCGATGGTGGTGAGAGCGCGGAGTCTGTCTTCCAACGTCACGCTCTCTATCCGCTCCACAGGAGGCAGGTCACGGCGCTTGACCAGTATCCCGCGCTTCGCCATCACCAGACGACCGCTGCTGGGCACCGGCTGCGCTCTCGCGGACCCTAAGCCGTTGGCGCCTCCTCCTCCTCCGACGCCTCTCTGAGACCCGTTGAGGCTGGAACAGCTCTCCGTCGTCAACGAGGACAGGCTGGACGACAGCGGCGATGAAATAGAAGCGGTAGTGTTGGAGCGACTGTCTGTCCCATAACCCTCATCCCCTGCTGAAGAAACGAACATGTCTTCAGCAATGAAAGCGTCGCGAATCACAACGTCTCTGCCTTCCTGATTTTGCAGCCGGGGTGAGTTTGGCGGAAACGTTCCTGTGCCCGCATTATCCGGCACGTGCGGGAACTGTTCCCTGTCACGCGCGCTGGAAATGTTCTGCGACATCTGCGAGGCGGGGATGTAGTTGTTAGATACACCACGGCGAGCGTGTGTGGCTAGCGATTCGAACCGATTCTCGCCATTGTACTTGGTCTGGCGCGGAGCGGCTTCAGCACGTTCACTGTGATTACCAAGACGAGAGTTGCTGTTGAAGTCAACTTCCTTAGCGTCAGATCTGACGCCACCGGTATACTGCTGGTTACCGCTGCTTGTGTTAGCGTATATGACTCCATCCCTCTCCTCGCTCAGCTTCTTCTGTCGTTCGTACTCCAACAGCGTGTTTCTCACGTACTCCTGCTTCCTCTGACGTTCCTCCTCTTCAGGGGACAGCACTGGCCTTTTCGTCGGCCCGTTTACGTCCCTTGGTTCCATGATCGTGGCGGGAAAGTAGGCCGCGTCATCTGCCAATAAAGATGGCGGAGGAGGGGGTAAGTTCCATGATAGCTGCTCGCTTCCGATGCCAGAGTCTGGGGTGGTTTTGGAGGGGGGAGAGTGGGACCCTACCGTGATGCCAGAATCAGAGTCCGAGCTCCAAATTTCGTCGTGTTTGGTGACGTTGTTTAGGGTCAAAGGTTGCAGAGCAGAGGATTTTTGCATAGTTGTACGGTAGGTGTCACGCCTTCATCTCTTACGATTTCCGCCTAATTTCTAGCTTCTGTTCAGAAACAAAAGCACGAGCTAACGTTGCATGTCACGGTAGAAGCGTGTGTTGGTTTCCGTGACCCAAAACTCGTACTGTCACGGTCGTCAGATACTTTCTGTCGATAGTTCTGGGCTTTAGACAGAGTAAGGTATTGAATTTCCCGACAACCAACTTTGTAGTCACAACTGTCAGTGGTTACTAGGTCCTCAAAGCAGAGCTTACAAACGCAGCTTTGTTGTTACACCACAACAGACTGCACAGCTTGGACAGTCGTGTAACAGACTGCACAATAAAACCACACGCCAGCTGTCGTACTCAAATATCTTTCTGCACGTCCCCGTGCACTGAATATTAATACAATCCAACTGAAAAGAGATGTTTCTTCCTGTCTTTGTCACAGTACAGCAAAGGAGGAAACGCACACAATACCCGTGTCCAGGGTAAACTTATGTAGTGGTTGTAATCGCAAACACTAAACTTGTTTCAAAGTTCACACACCTCTGTCCGTCCGCGGCAAATGCGCCTTATTTTTACTCGGCTCCAGATAATATATTCCAAATCAATGATAACCTATTTTGCTCGCTGGCACTTCCACAATAGACAGAATATTGTAAACACTGAATAGATCGCGCCGTGCCTCTGCGAGGAAACTTGGTCGGGGTAAATCCACAGGAAGATCAAAAGGCCAACACGTCTTGATATCTTCACCAAGATTTATCCACACACAAGGCGATATCTGTCACACAGCCCAGCCTTTCAAAAGAGTAACAGAAATAGGGACGTGGACGAGTTTGGTCGTACAAAATCCCTTCACAACACACACCAAGCGGTTGCTAGTTAGGTGCGTGTCGAGTATATGAATTGGTCACAGCGTTAGTGATTGCAACGGACGAAGAAATCCTTCAACAGTGAAAGCAAGACTTACGCTTGACGGCGTGTATGACAAATTCGTTCACAAAAATGTCCAGCCAGCATTCCTTTTCCGTAAAACTGAACGCACACACTCTCTAAACCGATTTTTTTTTTATTCGGTCCAAGTCTTTGTCGATGAAGGAAAGTAAGTGGTGATCCGTAAACTATAGAGTTCTGGTGGTGTAATCCAAGTATGTATGCAGCATGAGCATCGGTGAAGGAATATTCCTGAATACGGGACGTCGTACTCCTTGACACTGGTAACTCTTATCCCAAAACACAAGTTCAGCACTCCAGTAATAGGTTTACTTTTACTCCCACACAACTGGTGCAAAATTGACCGAGGAACTTAAAATCGGCGTGGCTACAAGCAGGAAGCCAACACGTAATCCAGATTCAGGTTCATCAACTTACAGCCGAATATTCCAGTGCGTGAAGTACAGAATTAAGAACTGACCACAGAAGAAGCCAGTGCACCCCCACACTACAGTAGACAGCGCAACTTCAAAGCGACGTGGCCACAAAGCTGAGCGAGTATCGAGTGTCCGCCGTCTCCGCCCAGCACAGCGCAGTGCAAGCGTGTCCCCTGGGGGTGTCCCAAGGGTGGGCGCAGTCCCCTCAGCAGTATTAGGCAACCAGATTGATCAAGGACCCTGGGCCTGTCGTGTTATCACTCCCAACAGGGGCTTGTTAACACGAGGCTGGAGAGCAAACGCCTACCGGACCTGAAAATACACACGGCGCACCGAGCATCAGCGAGAGGTCTTCTTGGTTTTTGTCTGTCTGTCTCCGGCAGTATTTTCCTTCTCCCATCTTATCCACAACTCAGGGCTTTCTCTGTGTGTCCACCTTCCTAACGATCCTGACGGCAGGGAAATGGTTCGTTAATGATTTCGGAGGGCCTCGTGGTTTTTTTCCCCTCTCTCAATCTCTCGCCTGTTCTCAATTCGTCTTTGTTCTCAGTTGTTTCTGCCGCTTCCCTTTTCTCTGTCTCTCTCTCTCTCTCTCTCTCTCCCCTCCTTCCCTGTTTTCAGTTTTTCCCGACCACTTCTCAGTTTTCTACCTCACCTGGAGGCTCTCGTCATTGGTGAAAGTTCACAGGTAAGAACAGGTGTGCTTCGGGCAATGCTTGCAGCCTGCTCCCAATTGTCAGTTCCAAAGAGGCGCACATTCCGATCATACCCCCGCAAAATACTTCCGCCAATACGGGGTATTCTATTGATACGCTTATGTTATAGGTCATAAGCAGAGTCACAAATATCACTACCGAGTTATGATGCACACAGACAAAGAGAGATGTTCCTTTGATTACAAGCACACGAAGAACTTTCTCAGTCTCTACAAAACGTCGTTCCTACACACAAGAAATCTCTGTCGCCGTCTCTCGACCTTTCACGTGTTTGTGAAGTCCCCAACAGAGTCCCTTTCTGTTGTCAATTAGCGCGTGTTTGCTGTCAGCACAGTGGTTCCGGGGCGGAAAAGGTTTTGTTTTGTGCCCCCTCTGTCCAATCGTAGCACAGTGCTGGGTTATTGCAACTCTACTGTTCTTCAGTGGCTGGGCGATGGGTGCGGGCAAGGTCAGTGCGTTGGCGTTACCAATGCGTCTGCAGTTTGCTGTGGTGAGAGGCTATTGTCGTGTTCCGAGTCCAGCTGCACGGTTCACGAACACCGAGGATTCGTCAGTGCCTGCAACAAAAACAAGAAATGGTATTTATTGTCAGCAGCAATGAGTAGTCAGAGCATGCATACTGAGGGGAAGTCGACTGACAGGGCACGAACACTGAGAGAGAGAGAGAGAGAGAGAGAGAGAGAGAGAGAGAGAGAGAGAGAGAGAGAGAGAGTATGAATGAATGGATGAATCTTTATTTTCCAACGATTGATGTTTTGACATAAGTCAGTTTTAGAACACTACTACTAAATATGACTTCATCAGAAGAAGTAACGGTAATACTACAGAGAGAGAGAGAGAGAGAGAGAGAGAGAGAGAGAGAGAGAGCAGAAGCTGTGCCGGCAGAAGGACTTTTAATAACCTAAATGAGTAAGTGAACAATAGACGACTGCCAGCTCCGAGGCCAAAGCCAAACCACTTTACGCTACCATGTATTGGCAAAACGCAGTACGTCCATGGCGTCATTTTACGGAAAAAGGGGTGATTTCGAAATGAAAGACACTGACGTAAAAGTCTTTTTCCACAAACGACGGACTTACTGCTTTCTTTCCACGTTTCAGTCATATCAACTAAATGACTGTGCTTCCCTCTTTGCACTGTCTGGCAAGAAAATGCTAGACCATGCCATGTGTTGTGGTCATTACGCCACGGCATGCGATTGGCTGAATTCTGGGGGCACGCCTCTTTCGATTGACAGAAATGGAGTCGTCCATTGAGAGAGTGACAAACCAGGAATTCAATAACTAATAAGATAACTTTAAAAACATTGAAGGTAATTAAGGTATACACTGATCGATCTCTATTTCATACACTCCTATACCAAGATAACCTTGAGCGCATTGAGACACTGACAACGCAAACATCTGGGTCATGGGGGTCATGATTTATGCAGAAACTTCAGGTTGCAAATTCCTCCCTGGCCACCTGTAATCAATACAGACATTCCACCTGTAGGATTATGACCGACATGTTTTCAGAGCCAATTTATCTCGCCCTGAGCTTGGCCACGACGAACCTAGTTGAGTGGCTAATAGCTCGGTTTGGTAACTGAGGGGAATCGAATCGAAGAGCATACTGCCATCTCTCTCTCTCTCTATCTCTCTCTCTCTCTCTCTACGAGTAAGCACATGCATTCATGGGTCGTTATTTATGCAACCACACTGCGTAGTGATACACCGTGTGTGTGTATTTTCTACGGGTTTAAAAAAAAAAATTCTTTTCTCTATTTTTGCTTTCCATCTGTGCTCTATTTTACGTTGCGATGGTTCTCCTTTTCATGTATGTAGTCGTGTAGCCATAGTCTTAGTAATGGAAGAGTCGCAAGGACATGACTGGAGACAGGTTTTTATCCTTGTAAAATAACCCCCCCCCCCTCCACACACACACCCTCTCTCTCCACATTTGCTTTTGCAAGCAAATTAGAGAGACCATCAGTAGTTCCTAAGCGTGATCCAAACATGTGGGATAGATACAACGGAACATGTTTTGTAAAACAAACTGAACTCAAACCAAACAGTCAGTGTATTAGAAGCAGTACTGCTTTGTGCTCCGAGATTCGTCAACGCTGTGTTGATCACAGAAAATTCACTTTAAGTAAACACAGGGGCCGCCTCAGCTTGAAACATGTAAACTATCTCCTTCTCCCTCACCAAAATCCTCATTCACGGTCTACACATTAATAATGTGCGACACTGTTCTCTCTCTCTCTCTCTCACACTCTCTCTCACACACACACACACACACACACACACACACACACACACACACACAGAGACACGCACACACTTATACCATCTTTGCTTATACCCTCGTATACCCTCGACTTAATTCATTCTGATCCCTTTCCGCTGCCGTCAGTTTCGCTGGTCCCGTCATGAATATTCAAAACAGAGGGTGGGTGGGTGTTTAGGAGTTTAACGTCCTTTCCCACCACTACGCGGTAAGGGTGATATCAAAGCCGAGGCAACAAGAAAAAAACCAGTACAAAAACTTGGCCCCAGCTATATATTCAAAATTCAGAACTTCATGAACCAAGTCCTCGTTTGATGATATCAGATGTTGACTGTTTTTTGCATAAAGTCATAAATCATACATACTATACTCTTCCAGCTGTTACGTAGGCCAAGTTTAAATAATGCCACTTTCTGTGTGTGCGTGTGTTTGTGTGGCCACCTGGGCGCACCAGAAGCAGTGCAGCAAATAATAAACGCTTTCAGCCTGATCGATATACAATGTCCTGGCGGCTGGCACACTGTATATATCAATCTAGGGTACATTGTGGACTGCACGAGAAGTTGACATCAGCTGCTTTTTTATACACACGCACAGATTGCAGAGTACCTGGCAAAAGAGGTGTTAACTGCGCGTATGTTGAACGGGGTAATTCCATCTTTGCTAAGCCAACGTACGTTTTGGAACAGTTTCGCTCGAGAGTGCGCCTGTAGTGATTGAGAGCCTAAGTTGGAAAAAGACGAGAATCTTTCGTTGATTTTGATAGATTACTTGGGGCCTTTGAACTAACGACTGATCTAACCTCAGGCTGCTTTTATCAAAGCCAGTAACTATAGATAAATTATACAACTTTTGTGACGCTCGAAATGCTCTATCTTGATGATTGGTACAGCTCTTGTTCTGAGGGATCGCGTGCTTCTTCAGTGTCTGCGCTTTTTGACGATGGGCTGAATTATATTCGTGTAAAGCAGAAGTAGTGGTATTAGTGTCTTACCGTTTGAAATGAATATTCGGCATTGCGGTTCGTCTAATCCCTAACTGAATGCAGTATTTTTCTACAGAAGTGCAAACAAAATACACCACGAGATTCATTTTTTTGTACTTTTCTGTACTCTTTTCGTTTTCTCCAGTTTTTTAACCGCAGTATCCGCGAAAATGTACGCTGAAACTTCGGTTAATACAATAACAGCATGCTACACACGCTGTATGGATGTAGAAAAAGAACCGTTTTCGACAGCTATTTTGAGTCTGCGCTTCTTTGCTACGAAAACTTTCCGCACAACTGAACAATAATACCTCTATCTCTTCCCGACACCTAACTTTTTATCCTATCTTCCTCCCCAAAGAAACAGACCTGCAAAGTGTGTTCTAAAGGTACACAAGGGGGAGGGGAAAGAGGGAGAGAGAGAGAGGGGGGGGGGGCAGCTATTAAGGGAAAGTCCTGCTCGCATTAAACAATGCCAATGTTTGTGCCGCTGGGCCTGAGTCTGGGGAGATAAGGAAGAATGGATCCCACAGAAAGAACAGAGGTTCCAAGTCGGCTGCGGCCACCCTGAACAGATAACACACGCGTAGACTACACCACCCTCTCTGTATCCACACACACACACACACACACACACACACACACACACACACACACACGCGCGCGCGCGCGCGCGCGCGCGCACACCCCCCCCCCCCCCCCCCGTCTCTATCCAGTCAAAAAACAAGCCGATTGTTGCGCTGTCTTTCCGTTCGCAACTTTCACTTTCCCTCTTTTCAGACTGTTTACAGTTGGTGATATAATTGTCAGTGTTTTTTTTTTCTTTTCTGTGTCTCATTTACATGTATGTATGTATGTATGTATGTATGTATGTATGTATGTATGTATGTATGTATGTATGTATGTTTTGCAATTATGTGTGTTTGTGTGCGCGTCCGGTGTGTACACACGTTTGAATGGACAACATGTTTAACTTTCTGGAAATTACTTCCTATCTTTGTGTTCATAGATAATTATGTATCTTATGTAACTGGCAGACACTGAAATGTCTCCGCTGATGGATGTGTAAAGAATTTTACATGCAAAACGTACTCTCTCTCTCGATCACACACACACACACACACACACACACACACACACACACACACACACACACACACACACACACACACACTCTCTCTCTCTCTCTCTCTCTTTCACACACACACACACACAAACACACACACACACACACACACACACACACACACACACACACACACACACACACACACACACACACACAGACTCTCTCTCTCTCTCTCTTTCTCTTTCATCGGCTTCCCCAGTGTTTCGGGTCGGAACTGCCAGAACAAAAGACTGGCAACGTAAACTAACGCGATGTTTAATTTTGGAGGTTCGTCTCTGATCGGCCATTGGGCACAGATCCAAAGTGTTACTTAGGGTGAACATCATGTTACAGGCACAGAGGAACAGCAATGCATGCTTCATAACTGAACGGTTGGCATGAAACGTAGCCAGACAGCCGACATTACCACCAGTGACTGAAGCAAATCAACGCTTCACAGATAGACAGAAGACGAGATAAACAAGGGGTAAGTGAATGAGAAAAGTTGTGAAAAAATTGGCGCCTGAGACCATTAGCAGAAAAAGGTTGGCATGGCTGCTTTCACTGACACCCTAAAAACATTGAAGCTTGGTTGAAAATAAGGTCAAATTCGATAGGGAGGAAGACTTGAGTGGGTGTTTGTCAGTGAGAGTATAACGCTCTTCTCCACCACGTTTGGTGATATCAAAGACTGAGACAAAATCTATTCTTTACAACTGAACGTTTGAACTGACAAACTAGTCAGTGGTGTGGATTGAAAAGTCACAAAAAGTAAAATTTGGGGACGGGAGGCCTAGGTGAGGAGGCCTGTGGTGAGTGTGTGTGTGTGAGTGAGGGGGGGGGGGGCTGGGGGAGTGGGCCCGGGTTGAGAGTCTGCGGTCGAGAGGCCCGGGGTATAAAACCACACATCGGCGACTGGGTTATTTGCGAACACAGTAATTCTGGCCATTCAGACGAGTGAAAAACACAAAACAAAACAAAAGTAAACCAAACAGTTAGGGCTTAACGCCGCTAATAAAAACAAAAACAAAACAACAACAACAACAACAAAACCAGAACAAAACAACAACAAACAAAAAGAACAAATATTCCCCGATTTCCAAGACAAATTGTCCTAGATTTCTGAACTGGATTTGAGCATCGACACTAACACAAAGAACATCTATCTCTCCCTCTCTTCCTTCTCTTTGACTTGTGCGTCCGCTTGTCCCCAAATGCTGACAGTCGTTGACCTGCGCAATCGACAAATCCCTTGGCAGCGAACGGCTCGCCCCCTTGTAAACAGCAAATGTCCCATCTGATTTACACACTGTCCTATTGACACAAACGTCCCATTTGATTTATTCACTGCCCCGTTGACAGAAACGAGACTTTAACGAGGGGACGCCGACCAGGTAACTGAACCCACATCTCGTCCACAGCAGGAAATAAGGTCACTGGCTTTCACTGATTAACCTGGGTTCTATCCCCCGATCAGCGGTCCACTGATAACCCATTCACACTGCATACGTTCGCGTCTCAGCACCAAAGGTAAACCGTAGTACGTTACCTACAACGCCAGTAAGTGTGTATGTTTAGGGGAATATTTGTCGATGGTTTGTGTTGAGAGAGAGAGTTGCTGTATTAATCCGCTTTTTTTTTTCCATGTGATACTCAAGTCAGTATTATATACAGTGTGTGTGTGTGTGTGTGTGTGTGTGTGTGTGTGTGTGTGTGTGTATGTGTGTGTGAGAGAGAGAGAGAGGATCAGTTCTATCCAACCGTGATAAGTAGGTAAACAAGTTAAGTTGTTGAATCGTAACGGGTTGATAATGTTCCCAATTCCGCTACAGCCCCAAAGGTGCTGAAAGCTGTGTAGTATACCTGCGAGATAATACAACGTGGCACCATAACAAAGCACATTCAGTTGCGACTCTAAACAAAGCTATCGCGTTCGCCGGAATTTATTTTCGGTATGTCCCCCAAGGACCTATTGCGGCATAGTGATAGCGAACTGAACGAATAACCGGGGCGCTTCAATTTTAGTTCACGGCCACAATGGTTATGCTAACGTGTGTACATCAAAGCATACAAGCAGGCGATGCGATGTGTGAGTGCGCATAATTAGTAGGCCAGCGTCTTTTGTTATGCAACTTGGCACGCAGTAACAGCTACAAGTCAAAGCGGCGACTAGTAGCCGAGCTAACAAAGCACAGGTGTGTAACTGACACTGCATTCAGGTGCTTCGTCACAGTCGCTGGCTCAGAAACCGCCGCCGGCAGGCAACTTGATTTTCAGTGGATGTTTGAGTCTGCGTCAGGCTCATGTTGAAAGCTCTTCAGTGAGCTACACGGTCTGTGACATGGCTTTTGATGATGATACGCAGCAGTAATGTGAAAACAGCAGCATTAATTTGACTGCGACCGCATCATGGTGATTGAGTTCAAGTTGTTCTAAAACTGAATCGTATTGAACGGTATACAACCTGTCACCTTATACTATTGCTGCGTTGGTATCACTGACTAGTTCGGAGAGCCCCTTCACACGGCCCAGGCCGTACTGTAGTGTACATGCACTTCCCAGCGTCAGCGGGTAATTTTTTTTTTCAACATAACGGGCGCTTGCACCATTCTCATGCGGTAACCTTAACTGCCCAAAATCCAACCCTTGGGGGTGAACTATAGGCTGACTAACTTAGCATTACTATCTGATCTCTGCAGCACTGACTGAGAAGTAAATAACATCTAAGTGAACTAGGAAACCCAGCACAGACTTTCTGTCAACGTCAGTCCCTACTTGGCGCAGACGAGGAGCAAACGAGGGCGACTGAAAAAGGTAAACAGGACCACATCAGTGTAAAAGGGTTGAGCATTCTTACCTTGAAAAACGAACCGACGGACCTCTGTACACGCACACTGAGACGGGAAGGTGTGTAAAGGAATACCCCTGGCTTCCCTTGCCGCCGGAAAAAAAGTATTTCCCCTTCTCGTGCACTGGGGTTCGGTTTTTACTACACTACGCTAGCTGTACGGTGAGGGTTGGGGGCCCGCACACTGACAGGCTTTACGCTCTGCACTCCGTGGTGTGTGTGAAACGGCGAGCGCTGTAGTAGCGCGACAACTTCCACCCGTACCACTTCGTCCAAACCCCATGCTCTTCGTTAGTACACGTGAAGTTAGGCAATGCCTGACAATCTGATCCAAATAACGCTGTAAGTCCAAAGTGTTATCCGCAGACTGATACACAACAGGTGAAATTTCAAGTGGTGCAGCTCTAGTGGGGTTTACAAGCGTTTTGCACCAACTGGCACACTTGGAGTGAACTACACACACTACCGCGGACTCGCCATGCGCCACGCTATGCTGTGCGACTTACGGCAGACGGGCGCTGTTGGGTCGAAGTACACGCGGTGTTAGCTTTAGCACAGGTAAGTTCCGCAGGTAAACCACTCTCCCTCTGTGGACAGATGGTGCGGGGAAAGGAAGGGAGGAAGGAAGGGAAGGAGGTTGGGGGTGGGGCGACGAGAGAACATCTGTAAAAGGCACTACAAGACTGTCGGACATGTAGTACACTGATTCTCTGTTGCAGCTCAGTTTACTGGTATTTACTGCTGTACCTAGATTTTTTTCCCCCGCTTTCCTGTGTCTGGTCAGCGTTTCACTGAGTTCTGCCGCGTGTTTATCGTGGTGCAGTGTGATGAATGTGACTGCTCATGTCAGGACTGAGCATATTTCTACACTGGTACCGACTTATCCTATACACAAGAAATACCCTTTTCATGCTGACTGCTCATGTCAGGACTGAGAACTGATATTTCTACACTGGTACCGACTTATCCTGTACACAAGAAATATCCTGTTTTTACTGACTGTTCATGTCAGGACTGAGAACAGTGATACTAATTTCTACACTGGTACCGACTTATCCTATACACAAGAAATACCCTTTTTATACTGACTGCTCATGTCAGGACGGACTGAGAATATATCTCATGGCTTAAAAATCCTTCCACCTTTTGGCGGATTTTCATCTTTGGCTGAAAAATTTCCTCCCATCAAAAAGTGTTTCCTCCTATGAAGCATTTGAAATCCGAGCCAAAACGCACCGAAATGCAGAAATTTTAGCCTAATTCTAAAATTTTTCTTCAATTAAAAGTGATTCCTCCTGTGAAGCACTTAAAATCATGCCAAAATGCACTGAATTGTACAGATTGTAGTCTGATTCTAATAGTAAAAATCTTCCTTAAAAAATGGTTTCCTCCTCTGAAGCACTTAAAATCATGCCAAAATGCACAAGATTGCGCAGATTTTTGGTCTATTTACCCCCCCCCCCCCCAAAAAAAAAAAAAAAAAAATCCAGGGGAGCATGCTCACGGACACACCTAGCATCATGCGTTGCCACTTCATCACTAAAATTTAATGCAACAAATGTTTCCTCTTGGATCATTTTAATCCCTATTAACAGGTTCAAGAAAAGCAACACTACAACTGCGTACAGCAACTCCTTACAACTACTAATCGGCCTGACACGGTTGTGAGTCTGCCACGGGGAGACTGAAGTAGAAGAAGAAGACGAGGGGTGGGGGTGGGAGTTTGTGAGTTTAACGTCCTTTTCCAAGGGTGATATCAAAGACGGGGGCAACGAGAAAAAGGCCAGCACAAATATTTGGCTCCAGACGGGATTCGAAGTCACGACCCGAGCATTGAGAGTCCAACGCTCTACCATTCGGCTCCCAGAAGAAGAAGAAGAAGAAGAAGAAGAAGGGGGAAAAAATCGGTTCGTGTAAATCGACCTCTTGGCCTTTTTTTCTCTCCGCCCTCTTCCGAGTTTCTTCACCTGACGACAGACCATTAAAATTCCCCGCCACCACGTTGCGACCACACTGGGCCCACAGTGAGGCCAGTCCCCTTTTGTGGCCCCCAAACTCAGCGCCTATTGTTGGCGGCCGAAACGCAACACCTGGGGACCTATGCATGGACACGACCTAAACGCGTAGGCCCTGCCTAAATTCGTAGGCTCTGACTAAATCTCGGAAATCGGTATGCATGGACACAGACAACGGGGTAGTCAGGGCCTAAACGGCAGCCTAAACGGCCCCGATTTAGTCACGCGAAATCGGCGGCCTAAATGCCGTAGGCTCGGCCTAAACGACAATCAGCATGGCGTTTTTCGGTGTTGTGGAGTTTCATTCGACTATGCCAAGGCCTAGATCATGTTTTATGGGTATATGTACTATACTGCGAGCGTCTTAGGTGTGTACTGTTTTGCATGGCACTCTCATCAGTGGCTCAGCCGATCCGGTCAGCATGTCACTGTGACCTGCGCTGTGCCAGTCTCACCAGTCTAAAGATTTCTGCATTTAGTTTGCTCACCTTCCTTGAGAGGTGATATGGGAGTATGTCATCCATTCCGTAAGCACTACGTCTGAGTCCGGCCCGGAGGTTCAACTTGACTCGCAGAAACTGATGCACAGTGCCGCGTGTCTGCCACATGTACCGGCCGACTGACCGCCCGCGCGCGGTGTGTATTGCGTAAGGCATCCCGCTGGCTGTTCCTTTCCCGCGGCGCTGGGCTGTCTCGTTGAACACATGCGCATGCGTACTCTCACAATTGGCTGGGGAATACCGGAATCCCACACTCTAAATTTAGATAAAGTAGATGACGTCACGTAGGCCGACTTCAAGTCTGAGACTTGGTTGTCTGGGCTGTTGTCCGCGTCCATGCATAGCGGTTACGCGAGAAATTTAGACCGAGACTGCCAAGTCTGAGACTTGGCGTTTAGGCTGTGCCTACGGAAGGTTGTGTCCATGCATAGGTCCCCAGGGGACCTATGCATGGACACAACCTTCCGTAGGCACAGCCTAAACGCCAAGAGACCTATGCATGGACGCGACCTAAACCCGTAGGCCCTGCCTAAATTCGTAGGCTCTGACTAAATCTCGGAAATCGGTATGCATGGACACAGACAACGGGGTAGTCAGGGCCTAAACGGCAGCCTAAACGGCCCCGATTTAGTCACGCGAAATCGGCGGCCTAAATGCCGTAGGCTCGGCCTAAACGACAATCAGAAGGGCGTGTTTCGGTGTTTTGGAGTTTCATTCGGCTATTCCAAAGCCTAGATCATGTTCTATGGGTATATGTTCTATATTGCGAGCGTCTTTGGTGTGTACTTTCACTGAAGTTTTGCATGGCACTCTCATCAGTGGCTCAATCGATACAGCTGGTCAGTGTGACCTGTCTCAGTAAACATGCTGACGAGCAGAAGATTGCTGCATTTAGTTTGGTCACCGTTTTTGAGAGGTGCTATGGGAGTATGTCATCCATTCCGTAAGCAATATTCCCCTTTATTTCTGTTGTTCAGTATTTTTACGTCTGAGTCCGGCCCGGAGATTCAACTTTACTCGCAGAAACTGATGCACAGTGCCGCGTGGTGGGTAAGTCTGCCACATGTACCGGCCGACTGACCGCCCGCGCGCGGTGTGTATTGCGTAAGGCATCCCGCTGGCTGTTCCTTTCCCGCGGCGCTGGGCTGTCTCGTTGAACACATGCGCATGCGTACTCTCACAATTGGCTGGGGAATACCGGAATCCCACACTCTAAATTTAGATAAAGTAGATGACGTCACGTAGGCCGACTTCAAGTCTGAGACTTGGTTGTCTGGGCTGTTGTCCGCGTCCATGCATAGCGGTTACGCGAGAAATTTAGACCGAGACTGCCAAGTCTGAGACTTGGCGTTTAGGCTGTGCCTACGGAAGGTTGTGTCCATGCATAGGTCCCCAAGTCTCAGACTTGGCAGTCTCGGTCTAAATTTCTCGCGTAACCGCTATGCATGGACGCGGACAACAGCCCAGACAACCAAGTCTCAGACTTGAAGTCGGCCTACGTGACGTCATCTACTTTATCTAAATTTAGAGTGTGGGATTCCGGTATTCCCCAGCCAATTGTGAGAGTACGCATGCGCATGTGTTCAACGAGACAGCCCAGCGCCGCGGGAAAGGAACAGCCAGCGGGATGCCTTACGCAATACACACCGCGCGCGGGCGGTCAGTCGGCCGGTACATGTGGCAGACTTACCCACCACGCGGCACTGTGCATCAGTTTCTGCAAGTCAAGTTGAACCTCCGGGCTGGACTCAGACGTAAAAATACTGAACTACAGAAATAAAGGGGAATATTGCTTACGGAATGGATGACATACTCCCATATCACCTCTCAAGGAAGGTGAGCAAACTAAATGCAGAAATCTTTAGACTGGTGAGACTGGCACAGCGCAGGTCACAGTGACATGCTGACCGGATCGGCTGAGCCACTGATGAGAGTGCCATGCAAAACAGTACACACCAAAGACGCTCGCAGTATGGTACATATACCCATAAAACATGATCTAGGCCTTGGCATAGTCGAATGAAACTCCACAACACCGAAAAACGCCATGCTGATTGTCGTTTAGGCCGAGCCTACGGCATTTAGGCCGCCGATTTCGCGTGACTAAATCGGGGCCGTTTAGGCCCTGACTACCCCGTTGTCTGTGTCCATGCATACCGATTTCCGAGATTTAGTCAGAGCCTACGAATTTAGGCAGGGCCTACGCGTTTAGGTCGTGTCCATGCATAGGTCCCCAGGGGACCTATGCATGGACACAACCTTCCGTAGGCACAGCCTAAACGCCAAGTCTCAGACTTGGCAGTCTCGGTCTAAATTTCTCGCGCAACCGCTATGCATGGACGCGGACAACAGCCCAGACAACCAAGTCTCAGACTTGAAGTCGGCCTACGTGACGTCATCTACTTTATCTAAATTTAGAGTGTGGGATTCCGGTATTCCCCAGCCAATTGTGAGAGTACGCATGCGCATGTGTTCAACGAGACAGCCCAGCGCCGCGGGAAAGGAACAGCCAGCGGGATGCCTTACGCAATACACACCGCGCGCGGGCGGTCAGTCGGGCCGGTACATGTGGCAGTCTGACCCACCACGCGGCACTGTGCATCAGTTTCTGCGAGTCAAGTTGAACCTCGGGCTGGACTCAGACGTAAAAATACTGAACAACAGAAATAAAGGGGAATATTGCTTATGGAATGGATGACATACTCCCATATCACCTCTCAAGGAAGGTGAGCAAACTAAATGCAGAAATCAAACTGGTGAGACTGGCACAGCGCAGGTCACAGTGACATGCTGACCGGATCGACTGAGCCACTGATGAGAGTGCCATGCAAAACAGTACACACCAAAGACACTCGCAGTATAGTACATATACCCGTAAAACACGATCTAGGCCTTGGCATAGTCGAATGAAACTCCACAACACCGAAAAACGCCATGCTGATTGTCGTTTAGGCCGAGCCTACGGCATTTAGGCCGCCGATTTCGCGTGACTAAATCGGGGCTGTTTAGGCTGCCGTTTAGACCCTGACTACCCCGTTGTCTGTGTCCATGCATACCGATTTCCGAGATTTAGTCAGAGCCTACGAATTTAGGCAGGGCCTACGCGTTTAGGTCGTGTCCATGCATAGGTCTCCAGGGTCCAACGATCTGTACCGCAATATAGCTTGGGATATGGGAAACGGGGGTGTGGGAGGGGAGGGGGTGGGTAGCCAGTGTGAGAGGGTCGGATCGGGTTGTATTGGCCGGGGTCTCCGTGATGCAAATAGTAGAAGAAATGGTTGACTTTTTAGGTACGACGGAAAAGACGAAACGGGGCTTCAATATTCGCGTCGGCAGTCAGCGGTTATAGGCCAATCCATTTTCGAAATGTCTGAATGCTTTGCTGCAAAGACGGATATTTGTCCCATCATTTCTTCGTCACAGTGGACAGTATTCAATAGTCCTATAATTATTTTTAGTCGGCTAGGACATTTGTCCTATTAGAGTTCCCGTGGATATCAGGCACTGGCAAAGACAGCTATTTAAGTGTCCGAATTTAGAACTGCATTTATTTTCAATTTTTGCAGGCTAAACATTTTCAAAGCAAAGGGGGAAGGAGTACCCGGAAAGACCCCCCTACGGTCGGCCCGAATGAACGGTGCTACGTACGAGAAGAAAAAATTCTTCGCCCCGAGTGGGACTCGAACCTGAACTCTCGCACTGGCGACTAAGTCTCCGAGTCCACTAGACCTGAGTTCTGAACAACTGGAGAGGTAAACATGTGTAAACAAGCCTTGCAAAGCGTGCGGTTAGACGGTGAATCATCAATGATCATGACAGCTAAGCCACTCCGAAATTCAATCACACGCACTGATATATATATCTATATAACTGCCGGTGAGGGCCACTGTATATACACAGGTTACATTGCACCGCAAACCGACAGGCTTCTATTAAAAGCTAATTCTCTCAGCATGAATGAGCAAAACTGCGCGTGCCACACGAGAGATAACTCTTCCTTCAATACCTGGATTTCGCAGTTACCGAACATTCTGCGGATTATCTTGTCTTGGAGTTCGGTACCGTTATGATGCACTCTCATGCAATTAGGGGCGGACAGGGACTTATACAAGGGAGGCCGTGCCGGGTTGGAGGGCCAACGTTGCGGTCTGTAAGGTATTTTGTGTGCAAGGCAGGTACAACTACCGCATTAAAAAAAAAATATCTTGTTGGTTTTACTCCCAGCGCAGACTTATCAGCTGATGATTCAGTCCGCGTCTATTTCTTGATATCGTTCTATGTACTTCACCCGCAACCTCAGCCTTTCCCCCTCCCTCTTCCCCCCTCACATCCCCAACCCCCGGTCACCCGCTCAAATTTCGGTCCTCCATAACACCCTATCTTACTCTACTACTACCTCGTAATCTACGTCTCTCTCTCTCTCTCATTTTAATTCAAGTGTGGGTGCAGACCCTCCCCCTCCACTACTCTGTTTGTGTGTGTGTGTGTGTGTGTGTGTGTGTGTGTGTGTGTGTGTGTGTGTGTGTGTTTGCTGAACTCAATCAGTATCAATATGTAATGATGCAAGCTTACATCCCCCCCCCCCCGAAAATCTTTAAACTGAGGACAACTACCTTCTCGTCGTGAGTGCACCCTGAAAACTGAAATGCAATAGAAGAACGTTGTGGATTGATTATCCCTAATTTCCACGTACCCGAGAGGTTTCCACAGTAACACATCACCCACACGCACCTAATCTCACAGGTAACTACGAGTTTTTCGAAGCTTTTAACCTGACAGATGTTGCCATGGAAGAACAAATTTGGTCTGCCTTTCTGAGTCACACGAACACCCCGGTCGTCACGGCAACAAAAGGGTCAGAGAGTGAAGTTACGGAAGTCGTCTGAAAAAGTCAGCGAAGGTCAAGCAGGGAAACGGGGAGTTGGAGGGGGGAAGGAAGGGGAGGGAGGGGGTGGGGAGGGGGGTGGGGAGGGAGGGGGGGGTGTAAACTGTAAAGGCCGGAGTAGACAGCGGAGATGAAATGAACAATGAGTAGAAACGTAATCCTTGCGCTTTGAAAATTAGAAAAAAAAGTGAACGAGGAGGTCCTGTGAATCGATAAAAGGCTTGAAACTGATGTATGTCCGTCGATTTTCATGAAAAACAGCAGTCGTTTCCACGGTGATTTTAATACAAAGGCCTCTTTCTCTTTTTTTAACCTCTTCGAATTTCTTTCTGACAAAATGTCAGTGGCCGCATCAAGTGAAAACTTGGAGAAATGAGATTTTTTTTTTCATTTACCCCGAGGAAAAGGACGCGAAAGGAAAGCGGTCTGAAGTAGACTATAATTATATTCAAATCTTAGCACATCAGTTTCGTATCGCGCATGGGTATCCCACCTTTTTTTTTATTTTATTTTATTTTTTATATTCTTTTTCGGTTTTCGCTGTGTATGCGAAAATGCAGGTTTACATCCTGAAACCGAGCGTGGGTGGGTGTTTGGGGGTTTCACGTCCTTTTCCACCACATACGGGTGGCGATATCAAAGACGGGGCAACGATGAAAAAGCCAGCACAAATATTTGGCCCCAGCCGGAATACGAACTCACGACGGACCAGAGCATTAGAAGTCCAACGCTCTACCATTCGGTCACCCCGGCTCCCCACATCCTGAAACCGACTAGTGCATAGTCTAATACGTTACCGCCTACAATCTAAAGATGTGTACATGCTCACGTTTTAAAATAAACGGCCATAGATGAGAGCAATCGTCGAAATCGAAATTTCTGAGGCGGCATAGCAACGAAAAAGGGGCGTCCATTTTTATTACTGACCGGCTGCGAACCGCGGCTTGGTCCAGCTAGTCTCGGACTTATGTCCTAATCTAACCGCGCCATGCATCACACCCCAGCTTAAATCGTCAAGATTGCTAAGTCATATCAGATACTGATTCAGGTTCAGTCATGGAAAAACAAAATGTCATTTCTCCACCTCTGAGTTTCTTCCCTGACAAGTTTACGTCAGTCAAACATACACGCTGCAGACGTTTTTAGTATCTGACAGGTTCATATTGTGCTACCAACCGGCCCATAAAAAAAAAAACCTACTAAGCAGACAGGATGTATGTTTCGCTCGTCAGACACCGTGTTATTCTGCCCAGCGCGTAGTACCAGCAGTAATATTCGAGAACAAAAGCACCTTTCTCCACCACAGAACAGGAAGCGGAAGTAAGGAGACGCAGGAATGCTGGGAGAAATGTAGTATGAAAAATGGACGGCACATGCCACGCGAATAGTTCCTTTTGAAAAGAACGTACAAAGGGATAGACCGCTGAGGTCAAGTCCACGGCCTGACTGAGGAAATGCGAGACTGGCTACTAGAAATAACTGCGGAGGACTGGGTAGCTGGTGTCGGCCATTGTGAACTGGAGGACTCAATATATCAGCGTGTCATTCATAAACACGTTTGAACTTGTACGTATGCTTTGAGAGAAGGACTGCAGGAAGGGGGAAGGGGGGGGGGGTGAGAGGGGAAACTGATGTGGCTGGGGGAAGGGCTTGAGTGGGAGGTTCCAGACTTGTCCGTGGAACATCACTTCAACACCGAAAGATCACCTCAGCCTCACACTTATCAGTCTCCCCCCCCCCCCCTCCTCCGGCCCCAACGCCTCTCCGGCCTTCATTTACAAACCCTAAATAGCCGCCCGGGCCGCTATCTCGATAACCGACCTTTAAAAGCAGTGACTATGATGGTCATCAAATACATACATACCTTCAGAAGACATGCGGTCAAGTGCACATCGGTAACATAGCTATTATTCGCACGAATTCAGTAACTCGTCACGCGTAAAGAGTCCCCCCCCCCAAAAAAAACAAAAAACCAACTTGGTCTTTTGAGGCCTTGAAAGTTTCTTAGAAAGATACAACAATTTCCTCACAGGAAACAACACGTAATTATACCCATATCCGCAAGATCAGCAATTTCAGCACAAAAACCCGTAATCGTACCCATATCCGCAAAATCATTTACAGAACTGCATTTTCACTTAAGCGGACTGCAAACGATACCTAACACTAACAGAGAGCACTAAGAGTGAGCACTAAGAGTGAGCGCATAACTTGGACCTTAGTCATCAGCCAATCATACAGTGCGAGGCCTTTTTTTCTGTTCAACCCGCACAGGGCTACATTTAACAGCCCCGAAAGCAGGCGATGCGTGCCTCAGATAAGAGCCATTTGCATCTGTGGAGTGATTGCCCTCGTGACCTCACTATCACTCAGCTCATTGTCGATACGGTTCATACTGGGGACACGGACAGCAGTAAAATGTTGGATTGTTGTGGTGGCGCGGCCCTCGAAACATTTACGGCATGCATGGACACTCCATCAAGACAGGGCATGTTGCGACTTACTTACCTCAACAATCCAATAAAATCCTCCGCGTCGGCTTGTACCTACATCTCAAGGGTTAGATATTACGCTGATATTCGGAGGTTAAAGTCTCAATACGTATGACAGGCACACAACATTGGAAAACTTTTCATCGAATGCGCTGACTCTGTGCATCAGAATCAGTCACGTGGGTCACAATATAGCATCTGAAACCATTGTGGTGACTCGGACCGGCGTATATGTTGCTCTGGAAGTGTACCGCGTACTGAGCAGACGACGTTATTTGGTTGCGGACTGAGTGAGGACCAGGTAGACGGCGCTGATTGGTGGCTATTTCTAGAAGCTTTGTCGAGTGCCAGTCTGTTCAGGAACGTACCGTAGGCTCAAAGAAAGTCGTATTTCTCTCCTATTAGAAGCCACAAAGTCACGAAAACGGTCGCGATGGCCAAATGAAATATCCCTCTATTTGACAAACAGCCTAGAGCTTCGACAGCGGCAGTTTTCCATATCAGCGGCGTTACGAACATAGAGGCTTTTAACTGAATTCTTACTAAAGCGTACCAGCATCTGCACTCAATTCAGGTCTAATCAAGTCCTATACATAATTCATGAACTTTTAAAAGGCTGAGGACTCATTTGCATACGACGCACTCTTGGCCGGTATGCTAAGAACATCGCCGTGGTTAATCAGTGTACCATGTTGTACTGTGCTGCACGCTTGGGACAAAATCTTAGGTACTTTGTAGCGTTTTTAGCTCAATTCAGCATCTTTTCATTGGTACTGGAAATGTTCAGCCCACAAAAAAAAAAAAAAAAAAAAAATGCAATTATAATATTCCGAAACTTAAGTTGCTGAGCTGGCCCTTCGCACCACGTGATTATAATGTGTGCATGTCCAGAGTGTGAGAGAATGCATGTGATTCACGTAAGCGTGCGTGTTGGGTTTAGCTGGCGGCGCTTTCAGACAAATATTTGGGCTAAAACGCCTATATTAATGCGACTATTAGTAGTAGTAGTATTATCCAGCTTGCAAGGATTGTCATGCCTTTTGTAAAAGTGAATAAATCTCAGCTGAGGGTTAGATATACAACAATATCATGGTTTGCCATGTCCGCCAGCAAACGAGTGTTTCCAGTTTTTCACACCACTGGTGTATTTAGTTACTGGTCTACAGTACGTCAGTGTTGACTGACTTCAAAGGGCAGCGTTAAAGGCCAAATGACTTGATAAAGCATGAATGGCCTTCTAATATAATACAGTGGACCTCAAGGCCGTGTCCGAAATCTGCTGATCTTGTGCGCGTACGGTCCAGATAGTTCACGTATACCGACATAGTTACGGCGGTAAACGTTCTATAGTCATCCTTACCTATTTATCTCCCAAAAGCTCGTGCAAACATCGTAATTTTGCTCGAAATCCTTAGATCACTATAAGCCACTTTTAGCCACTATTATGCAATCTGCAGGGGTCTTGGGCGTAGCGGTGAAGACTCACGCCTTGCGTAATAGTGGCTTGAAGTGGCTCTTACTGGTGTGCTGTGGCTTGTTCTTTTTTAACCAGTCTTATATAGCGGTCAGCGGGGCGGTGAAGCTCGAGCTCTTAAGACTTATGCATACTATTGCCGCAGGGTCTGTGGTGCCTGCACTTTCTCTGACAACATGGAAAGATGTGACATCGGTACTTTTGTGTAAGCAACCCTCTGCCATGAAGGCTGAAGTTCATTGATTGTAGGACGGAACAACTGAACAGAAAGGAGACGACCGGCTGACGCGCAAACGTCATTTATTTAAAGGGGCAGTCCACTCAGATTTCGGCCCCAAAAGTGTCACAAAGTGTTTGAAACGTGTCCCAGTGTGATGCAGCCCACACACGAGCAAATCTAGAAACAGAGCCGGCAAATCTAGAATGGTTTAGCGACATGTATCACACAATTTCGTACGAAACTAGGCTGGTAATGTGTTTGAAGGCAACCTAGAGTGCTCAAATGACAGAGCGTGATCCCTTCTTTCTGGTCAAAAGCACAATTTTGGGAAATTCGGCAAAATATTTTGCTGGACGGGACCTTTAAATGACGATTGTTATTCAGAGCATATCGTAGCAAATACTGGATAACACCAGGAGTGGAAAGCAAAAGAAAGTTTCCCACAATGAAGGCAAGGTCATAGCTGGCCACAACTTAGCCGGCCTACTGTGTGTATAGTGTCGTCAAGACGAATACGATGCACCATGCATCTTTGGGAACAGAATCCGTTTATTCTTGAAAATATACTTTGCTGATCTCTAATTCCTGTCTCTGTCTGTCTGTCTCTCTTAATTTTAGCACTGCATTAAAGAACGAGGAAAGCGGTGGTCTAGTAGGTAGCGTGCCGCTACTGAACGACCGTCACCAATGTCAAGCGTGGGTTCGATGCACAGGTGGAGCTTGTGATATGTGATACCGGTGTTTCATGGCTACCGGGCTGCTCATGTGGGTTTCTCTCCAGGTTATCCGGCTTTCCTCCATCAGAGCAAAATTGAAAAATGGGATAGGTATTGGGTGCCGCAGTGACGCGCTTCCTACGCAGCCTGAATTTCCTGAAAGGCACAATAAATGAAAAGAAAAAAAAAAAAAAAAAAAAGAAAGAAAAAAAATGCCAGTAACAGGTGGCGATTCGCAACCGTCCATCGTTTTCCTGAAAATATCGGGATACTGGGATGGTGAATTTTAAAATTGTAATTGTATTGTATATCTAGCCGCGATATCACTATATACTTAACTATCTATACAGAAACGGTGGACATTATCCCCAGAAACTTAGCGCCATCCGTCAGAGTTTGCTCTGAAAACAACCACTCCAAAACAGCTCATCATATCGTATTACAGCGAACCAGCTCTCAAAACGGAGAAATATAATTCGGTATTGATCGAGCAACAATGCACAAGCCTGGCTTTGTCCTCTCGACACGGAGCATACAATCGGGTCCCTTTCCTCTCGGAACATACGGCCCTAGCATCGACTGCCCCCCTGTCATTGTCTCCCGTCAGGTCTCCTATTGTCTGCCCCTTGTTCGCTCTTTGAAAGGTGAGACGCGAAAATCTGACGGACGCTATCCGATTTGTCACAGTTTCCGAGTCTGATGAATGACCAAGTGATTTCCAGTCGTGCGTGTTGTGACATGGCTTTCTGGTCCTTCTTGTCAGATGGACAGTTTGTATTTCAGTTCATTCCATGGCTACATGTTTAGTTTGGCTGCGTTGGTATAGTTCGCCCCCTTGTGTCATTTGCACCTGCTGTAAATGCACTGCGGCCGTCTAAACAACATAGCGATTGCACCATTACCACAAGGCAACCCCAACCCTAAATCTAAACCTAACCCTAAACCGATTTAAGCAGGCGAACTCTCCTACATGAGCGTGGCTGCGTTGGTATAGTTCGCCCAGTACGACCCAGGGATGCGAACTATACTGAGCGTTAGTTTGAGACTATCTGTTTTGGCTTTCAATCGTCAGATGTAGTCACCATTCCGTGGCTACATGTTTGAGACTATCTGTTTTGGCTTTCAATCGTCAGATGTAGTCACCATTCCGTGGCTTCATGTTTG
>JACVVK020000243.1:992500-1019759 GCA_018292915.2 Batillaria attramentaria
CAGAACACTTATTGCACAAATCAGCAATAAAACCCTACAAGAAGATACAGATTTCCCGATATTGTAGTTCATAAACATGAATGAACAGTCAGAAGATAAAGTGCTCGGCTGTCTATACGCTCCGTGATTACGAATGAAGAATTATGAATGAACTGTGATTACGAATGAAGAATTATGAATGAACTGTCAGTAGACCGTGCAACTCGGGAACCAAGCCAATGATAGCTCTTGGCTAAAGGTACGACCTCGACCTCTTAGCCATGTGACTGGGGTTATAGACCGTGGCCCTCCCTCCCCCCCCCCCCCCCCCTTGAACTATTATTACGCAGAACTGACTGAAAGAATACAGACACTCCTTTCTGTGCAACACAATGACCCGAAGCCAGGGTGGGTAACTCAAGCTGCAATACTCCCGCCTAAGAGTAATTGGCCGTGAAGACAAAGCATTATTTCCTCATTTGTAACAGATTATCATCACTGAATGAATGGTTCTTTCTTTAAGGCCTAGCGGGGGAGGTAAAGAGTCATTAAATCCGCACCTTCAAATCTGTCGTTCACCAGTACGTGAATCTGCTTAGACATTGTTGTATGATTCAGCTTAAGTTTCGTTCTTTTTTCACCAGCTAATCCAGTCGAACTTTTTAGTCAAGCAGTTGCGCGCCGTTTTTGAAGCACTGGTGTGTGTGTGTGGGGGGGGGGGGGGGGAGGGGGGGATAGGGGGGACGAAAAGCAGGGGGAAAAATACAGAAAGAATAATTTTTGTATGGACTAGCGTGGAGTACAGATGGCATCAGATTTTACAATTCCAGATGCAATAAGAAACTAACTTTTGCCGGAAAGCGGCTTTAACTGGGCCTGTGAACACCTAAAATTCTCAAACAGTTCTCTTCTATCGTCCCACAGTGCAAACTCAGCACACACATTGTGCAAGCAAGCGTTTATCCCTTTACGAGACCGTATCACACTGACGGCAGCGATCGTGGCCGAGGCTGGTGACCCGAAAAGTGGGTGCACCAGTTCCCCCACCTTAATTACGTTTAGCTTGGTCCTCGCTTCATTGCCTGTATTCACCGCTCGGATGCCTCCTTGCAAATGGTCGTTTCATGCTCAAGAACGCCAGAGAACAAGAAGCCGCAATACAAGCACTACCGCGGTGGATGGATCGACCATACGCGTTCCACGGTAGCTGGTGTCGATCGGCCCACTTGCATGCTTGGTAGGTTGTTTTGGGTTTAAACTCTTCAGAGCCCGAACCCGACGCCGACCACCCCTGCCCGCTATTGGACAAGGCTTCTTAAAAAGAACAAGCAACTTCACACCAGTAGACGTAGACGCCACTTCAAGCCACTATTACGCAAGGCGTGGGCCTTCCCCGCTATAGGCTCGAGGCCGCTGCAGATTGCGTGATAGTGGCTTGAAGTGGCTGCTAGTGGTCTGAAGATTTCAAGAAAAATTTGCGATTTTTGCAAGGGATTTTAAGAGTTAACGCCCTTTTCCAACACAAACAGATTTACATAGTTCAATTTAAAAAAAAAACAAAAATTATGGCTTGCTTCTCAGAATAAAATCAGTATAGGTCCGGTGACATCAAAGACGGACATCGAGGAAAAAACGGTGTAATAAGCCAGATTCACTCCCCGGCTTGTTTGACTCCCGGGCACTTCTAGCTTCAAGCTGCATTGACCCTGGGCACTTCTAGCCTCAAGCTGCATTGACCCGAGCACTTCCAGCCTCAAGTTGCATTGACTCGGGGCAGTTCTAGCCTCAGGCTGCACAGACCCGAACAGTTCCAACCTCATACTGCATTGACTCGAGGCTCTTCCAGCCTCAGTTAGCTTCTTCGACCCAGGGCACTTTAAGCTGGGGAGTGCATCCCGCGCGTTACACCGGGTCGTAATGTATGCACGGTGGTATTGCAAGAGCAGTGGGCTACATATCCATTACTGAATCAATTCTTTGCTTGTGTGCCCCACACTGTGTTGGCCTCAACTGAAATCAAAGGTCAGCGATTACAGGACCATAAGCACCGGTAGCTAGCGAGGACGAGCCATCTTTCACGGTACTCCTTATCATCTGCTATCTTCATCTCTATCACAGTGAACCCTTTGCCGGGTCAGCACCTATCACCCAGCTACCCGTGAGATATCGCGAACTGCCAGATTACCGTTCGAGAGCGTCGTTAAGCCTTTTAGCATGCTTCCATTGGGTTGTTTGCTTTGGTTGACCGCCAATTGAGTGCAAGGGCAGAATGTTATCGCTTTATTTCTTGACGCCGGCCGCCGTAACTCCGACGTATAATTCTTGATGATCACCGCCACACACGCAAAGGGAGTGTGGAGTAAGTGTTAGTAAGGAGTAAGGATGAGGTGCGAAATGCTTGCGAGGAAATTCTAGAACAACAACGAAACGAAATTTACTCGTCAGTTTTGGAACAGCTTTGCTCGCTCAGACCTTGCTCTCAGTGACGATATTTTCACAGAAACAATCCTTTGACAATTACCCCCCCCCCCCCCCCCCCCCCCGCTCCTTCCCGCCCCTGGAAGAAGCAAAAACAAACACTGAATAACATACGACAAATAACAAACAACAACAACAAAAAAAAAAACAAAAAAAAACAAGACCCGCTTCCAACAAAACATCAACAAAAACACCCTAAAAGCACAACAACGACAAGACATACAAGAAGTACATACAATAAAAACAACAACAACAATAATAATAAACAGTGTTGCAGTGCCTACTGTTATACGTTCGCTAAGGTCACTGAGGTAACTTACACTACTCATTCCAAGCGATAGCCGCGAATGGCCTTGTTGCCGATTCTCGTTATAGCGCGTGAACATGCGTGAACGTGCGCGATTTTGGACCGAGACAAGGCTTGATAGACTCGGCATGTGGGCTACTCGAGTCACACACGATGCCGCACTACCACTGCGTTGCGATCGGCTGCCAAAATGGCTCGAGAAAATCAGATAAGCTGGAGAAATTCCCAGAGACGGTCTTACCTAATGGTGAGATCGTTCAGTTTGAGCCCTTTTCTTCAAAAGTTTCAAGAAATTTGTGGATAAAAGCGATTCGAAGGCAGAACGCCGACCCGTCTCGGTGGCCTAGCGTGTGCAGCCGCCATTTCGTCGGGAACAAGCGGACAAATTCTGTCCCGGTACCTACATTGTTTGAACACAATCGTTATGGAACCAAAAATCAAGAAAGAAAGACTTTCATTTCCAAGCAAAAGTTCAGTTCGCACTGATAAGCAGCCAAAGTGCTTGAATAAAAATTAGTGGCAAGCCACAAGTCACAGCGGGTCGACTTGGCCTTTACACCGCCTACCACTCGGTTGAAGCGACTGCCGATCTGCTTCAAGAGCTAGAGTGATAAGCTGCGCTTTTGTGTAGCCACTTAAACGCACGCCCCTGTCTTTCAGATATTTTTTTCAGTTCAGGAACTTTCATTGATTTAATTTTATCGCGAACATCTTCGCTGGTCGAAACGCTCACGTTGCTCGCCATCGCATGCGTAGCCCACCTCAGGTGGACCGTTCGCGTCTCCGGCGCTGGAGAGCACCCGACTCCGGCTTCGTAACCGGCAACCGCGGTATTAGTCTTTGTTGCTTGCGCGGCGTAAAGCCCTAAAAACTCACTCATTCACTCATTCCAAGTGAAATATTAGTCCCCAATGGCTCTTCCAAGACCTCCAGAGAAGTCTCTCATGCAACCGCAGAACATCGTTAATTTTGCTGGTCTGACAATAAGAAAACGACCAATCACAAACCGGAATACATACCGCTACGGGTCCGCGCTAAGGACAGCAGAGATCCAGCTTTCTCATGATCCAGCACTCATAAGCTTCCTTTTTCTTTGACACTGACACGGCTGTCACACGCACACACATACACACAGTCTCCTTGCTGACACTCTCTAAGGCAGCAGCAGCAGCAGTAGTAGAAGTGCTGAAATGGTCATTGTCGATTTATTCTGGCGACACTGAGGCGGGTACGTCGCGAACCCGGCATATCGCTAAAACTGTACAGGAGTTCCTGAGGGAACTTAAAGTTTCAATACGTATGACAGGCATGCAACATGTGTGGAAAACTTTTCATGTAATGTACTGTATTGTTATTGTTACGTTTTCAGCAGACATTTAATTTCCTCACGAGGGATAAAATAATAAAGTATCTCTTTCGGCAAACAGACTTAGAGGCTCGTAAAATGGCATTCCTTCCCCTCCATTCAATGTGATTATAGTTATTTTAACTCTTCAGAGCCCAAGCTCGACCATCCCCTGCCCACTATGAGACTGGTTAAGGGACAAGCCACTGCACATCAGTAGGAGCCACTTCAAGCCACTATTCCGCAAGGCGTGGGCATTCCCCGCCGTGCGGGAGACCGTCGCAGATTGCGTACTTGAAGTGGCTTCTAGTGATCTGAAGATTTCATTTCAAAATGACAATTTTGCATGAGGTTTTAAGAGTTAATTCGCATCCCAGCATTGCCGGTCGCCAACACTACACGATACTGACCATTTCAGCATTACAAGTAACAGCAGTATAGCCACTGACCAGCGAACTGGCCAATACATGCGCGAGGCCGGCCAGCCGACATTCCACAAAGGGATTACTTGCGGTCGGAGGTAAGGGATTAACGAAGCGTGCCTTCTCCATGTACACACGTCAATGACTGCATGTCACTCACAAAAGGTTGGTCCGGTCAACCGTGAAACAGCAGCGACCATACGGCAGCGAAAAAACCACACAGACAAGAGATGATGCAAGCTGTACGACATAGCGCTAGCGTGACCTGGGAGTGGGGGCGTAATGGCTTATCAACTTCACCGCGCTTACGCCTTCCCCCCCCCTCCCCCCCCCTCCCCAGATAACGATGGAAGTACTGGGGCAATGAAAACACTTGAACACAAGGTGTGCTGTGGAATAGGACTACTGTTTTGAAACAGGACGTGTTTTTCAAGAGCCAGCAGAAAAAAGGGTTAAGTTGTAAACAGGCAAGTTTTCTATAGTTTGGCGAGAAGGATTGGCACACCAATCCCCAAACTTTGGACGGTCACATAATCTGTCAACAACACGTGGGAGTAAGGGCGTGGAGTCGGAGTCGAGGCCGGGGCCGGGGGGGGGGGGGGAGGGGGGAGACAGCGCAGAGCAAGTGACAGTTTACAAGACAATCCCTAGGGCATGTCAGACGAGGTGTAGATAGGATGAATACAAAAACTGTACAATGTAGACGTTGGCGGGGATTGCAGACTTGAAAGCATTTTTTTAAAAAAAATCTTAAACTACGTGTACCCACGCCTACACAGCCTTTTGGGGTTGCCTCGGACTTTTTTTTTGTATGTGGTAGGTTTTGAGACAGTGTCCGTGACTGTGTCAAAGGATTAGAACAAAAGCGATACGGAACTTCTTTTGCCTTTGATGTATGTGAAGAAGATACGAACTGTAAATGTGGTTGTAAGTGTAAATACCCTCTGACACATACACCCACACCCACAGAGAGAGAGAGAGAGAAAGAGAGAGAGAGAGAGAATAATGATGTTCCATCTCCATGGTTTCTCGCTGTCGGAGATTAATGGGAAATCCGCATTTGGCTTTCAGGCTGCATTGGCTTTCTGCACGACATTCGATTATTTTGCGGCAGGGAGGGGCTGGGATATGGGCAGTGGAGAACGAGGGGCTGGGTGATGAGGGTAGGGGGTTGGGGTGGGGTGGGGGTAGGGGTGGGGCAGGTCACATGCTAATTAATTGGTGCAGCACATTTTCCTTTGAGACTGCCTCGGAAAAGATAATCTGGTTTGGCAGCATCAGTCCTACGGAATGGGTTTGATCTGGGAACCGTTGTGCCCAATCGCAACAAACCAGAGAAAATGAAGTTCCCAGAGAAAAGTGACGACCAAAGAGAGAGAGAGAGAGATGCCTCGAGCACGCGTGTGTGAAATACAAATACCTTCGGAAGGTTCTGTCTAAGCGAACCCGAGCTTATGGTACTCGAATTTCTCTTCCTTTTCGGCAACTAGATATTATCCATCACAGTGGCGATACTGCGTCACAACATGGCGGTGTTTAGCGTAGTGGAGGGAGCTAAAATACCGACACTTAGCCCCAAAATGGACAAATTACTCCATGAAAGGGACGGCGTTGTGACTCTGAATGAACGAGCGTTCCTTTCGAGGAAACTCATGACTGAATCACAACGCTGTCCCTTTCGTGGAGTAATTTGTCCATTTTGGGGCCAACTATCGGTATCAGTTTTTGCTCCCTCCACCACGCTAAACGCCGCCATGTTGTGACGCAGTATCGCCACTGTGCCCACGTCACATGAAAACGATGACAGAAAAATGACTCTAGCGTGTAAAGTATATTGGTTTGAGTGGATTTGTTTAGTCTTGTTTTTCTTTTGTTTTGGTTCTCTATCTGTTTCTGTGTTTTCTGTCACGTCAGTTTATCAGTCTCGATGTTAGAATGTTTTTCCACCTATACCCTTTAATGTATCCTCCATCATACCCAAAATGGACTGACGAGAAGGCTGGATAGCCGAACGGTCGGGCGTTGGACTTTCAATGCTCGGGTCGTGAGTTCGAATCCCGGCTGCGGCCAAACATTTGTGCTGGCCCTTTTTTTTCCCCGTTGTCCCGTCTTTGACGGACATCATCCGTATGTGGTGGAAAAGGACGTTAAACTCCCAAACACCCAAAATGGACTAAAGGAAGAATACATCATCTTGAATCAGTTTTGCCAACCTAGCGTTGCGAATGTCCGCAAGACAGCGAGCACAATCATCTCCCTAACAGGGCCACTCTGACGTCACGCATGCAGCCAGTTAGTGAAGCAGAAGCAGCTCTGTTGCAGCGGCTCCATCACGACAGTAATCAGGGTTTACAACACGCTGATCTCACGGTTTTGTCCGAGACGGGATCGAATCACTGACACCGGAGGGCCGTAGCTGGCTGAGATCTTAATCTCATTGTGGGGCGTCGCTGGTGGCGTGTTGGGGGCAAGAAAGCGATAACGTTATAGCCACCAGAACACAACTGGGTGACGTTGAAGCGATGATGAGTTACGGGTTGAGAGGAGTGGTTTCGCTTGATGATGCTCTTGTATATTGATCAGCATGTCTCATCCGTACCGGGAGCCGGGGTGGCCGAATGGTAGAGCGTTGGACTTCCAACACTTGGTTCGAATCCCGGCTGGGTATTTATGCTGGCTTTTTCATCGTTGCCCCGTCTTTGATATCACCCGTATTTAGTGGAAAAGGACGTTAAACTCCCAAACACCCACCCACCCCCTGCCGACCTTCAATGCTCGGATCGTGGGTTCGAATCTTGACTGTGAGCCGCAAACTTGTGCTAGCTTTTTTTTTTTTTCCTTTTCTCGATGCCCTGTCTTTGATACCACCCGTATGTGGTGGAAAAAGGACGTTAAAGGCCCAACCAACCAACCAACCAACCAACCAACCAACCAAAATTCAGGTGATACGAGTGACATCTACCGTTTATCTGAAAAAAAAGGGAGAGAGCGCCAGGGATTTGCCGTACGCCGCCAGTCCTCTTCACATCACCCCCGCTGATATCAGGCACGTTTAGTGGGACTTCGTAATGAGGACTTCGCTGAGCAGCGTAACTCATTTACATGTAAATTAGGCACATTAGGGGTACCACTGGCTACCCGCACCGCGTTAGCCGCTCGCAGCCTCTGTCGTGTGAGCCTAGTATACATAATAATAATAATAATAATAGGGCGCCTATCCCCGGGGAGCGAGCTCTAGGCGCCTTACATTCTAAAACCGAAGTTGAAAAAAAAAATCACTCAGTGTACACTACGTAAAAACAACTTTAAAAAAGTAAAAGAGCACACACACACACACACACACACACACACACACACACACACACACACACACACACACACACACACCACGACTGAGTAGAAATGATAAAAGATAGACAGCGACAATTAAAAACCAAGAACAAGTACCAGTGATAAAACCCAAAACAAAACATGCGAGTGGGTTACGCTGCGCAGGGAAGTCCTCTTTACGAAGTCCTACTAAACACGCCTGATGTTCTCGCTGTCCGCGTGTCGTCTAGTGTTTGGACAGCGGATACGATCCGCGACAACAGTATCCTGACGAGGGGAGATCTTATCTGATGTCAATTTGTTCCTGTCGGTCTTTCAGAAACTCGAGACTTGGACGAGCAAACTGACTTCTGCTCGCTACGATTCTTGACTGTCATGTGTCACGTTACGTGACGTCAACGTTACTTTGTGTCTTTTCAAGTGTACACGTATCAGCTAATAACTGGGATTTTGGCTGAAGAAACTAGATCTACATAAATTTATAGATTTTCAGACTTTGGCTACTAGATACTAGATGTACGGAAATTTGCAGACACCCCCTCCCCCCCCGCCCCCCCCCCCCCCTCGTCCCTTCACCCCCCCCCCTCTCTCTATTAAAATTGATGAGTTGTACCTGACATGCTAAATTGTGGTTTTCTGAAATTTAAAGTATGAAAGAAACTGCACAGTAATGCTTCGCAAAAACTGTTCTGCTAAAAAAAAAATCTTAAAAGTTCTCTGTCAGACACGTGGAAACTTCAACCAATAATAAGCTGTGTTGTTCTTTTATGATGGGAGTTTTGCTCGAGGAGATTTCATGCGATATTTCAGTGGGGTCGCTATAACGTATTTCACCATCACCTGAGAGAGAGAGGATGGGTGGGTGTTTGGGGGTTAACGTCCTTTTCCACCACACAGGGTCTTATCAAAGTCGGGGCAACGATGAAAAAGTCAGCACAAATATTTGGCCCCAGCCGGGATACGAACTCACGACCCGAGCATTAGAAGTCCAACGCTCTACCATTCGGCCACCCCGGCTCTCCTGAGAGAGAGAGAGAGAGAGAGAGAGAGAGAGAGAGAGAGAGAGAGAGAGAGAGAGAGAGCTTTATTTTCCAACGCAAGTGATTTAACCAAACAACGATTAATTTTCTATCAGCCGTTGCTACAACAATAAAACAAATAAAAACTACAATGGCAAAGATAAAAGGAAACACAAGAAAGAAGAAGAAGGAGGAGGAGGAGGAGGAGGAGAGAGAGAGAGAGAGAGAGAGAGAGAGAGAGAGAGAGAGAGAGAGAGCCCACGAAACCAGACTTGCAAGAACGTTAACGCTGACACAGATATTGGAACACTTACCTCAATTTGCCCTCTTCACTTCAGCACCGCAAAGTACACACACCACACCCTTCCATTACAATCCATCAGCACTGTAAGTGTGTCACATTTTCTCCCCACTGTCGGTTCTTGTGTCACCCTGAAAAGAAAACCCAGAGGCGATATTTATGGAGTGTCATAAGTCAAGCTCTACATTAGACGCAATTAAAGTCACTCGCGGAGTCTTTCACTATTTCAACAACTTAATTTGTGCCTTTGACGTAAGGCAACTAAAGATTTTTATCAGACTTTTTCTTAAATGTACCTGTCAACGCATCTGTTATGACAGATGGGTATGCAGCGAAGTATTGGAGGGAGTTTATTTCCGGATGGAGTTAAAATATGTTGTCCACAGAGCTAAAAAAAAAAAAAAAATCTCTTTCGTACTGAAGTTAAGCACGCAGTTTTACACTGCCTACTTAAAACCAAGGAAAAAATCAATCTAACAAATCGTTATTTCAAATGAAAAAGAAAACAACCGAAACAAATAAACAAACAAACAAACAAACAAACACAGCGACAAGACTACAGCACACCCATGCACGTAGATAAGACATGTTCATAAAATGATGCATCTCTGTCTCTGCCTCTCTCTGTCTGTCTGTCTCTTTCTCTCTCCACCCCCCCCCCTCCCCCCCATGTCGGAAGTTGGTAAGAGGCACAAAGACCAAAACAAAAACAAACTCCAACAATACAAAAAACCCACAAAAAAACCCCAAAAAACCACCACCACCACCACCAACAACAACACACAATTCAACAAGATATACCGGATTCCCCACACTTAATAAAATAATACATTTCATCACTCCTTTTAAACACATCACGTACTCGAAAACCACAACACAAACCGAGGACGGCTGCACACACACACACACACACACACACACACACACACACACACACACACACACACACACACACACACACACAGAGCCGTATTCACAATTTCTGTCACTGCTCCGTCCGATATACGTTAACGCGTCTGCTGTCTCCAAGAATTTCGCGAAATCCTCAGCAAACACGAGTTAAGCCCCCCTAAAGGCGGAGGATGTCGTCTGCACCACGGATCTGAAAATTGTTTAGGATCAGTGGCCTGCACACTCCGTCTTCGTGTCCTAGACGAGACTGAAGGCACACGCTGACACAGGCGCGCGCAGCGTCTGATTCGGTCGTTCACTCTCTGGGGCACAGAGTCTTTCAGTGGAAAGTACCTCTGTGCACGGTGGGGAAATAGCGCTCACTGCGCTACCGTGACAGGCCTAAATTGTCTCGGTGCTCTCAAACACAAGGTCGCGCACTATGTCATCCTTGACCAGCTTTGAACCCAGAGGGATCCTCAATGGCGCAAGTGATGGCAGGCTGTCTTCAGAGTGAAAGTAGGCGTGTTTCTGAATCAGAGACATACATAACATGTCTCTGTCTGAATGGACAGATCTATATTACATTCAGTCGTAGAGCACGGGTGTGTATGCTTTTGTAATCGTCTCTTATTCCACCACAAGGCAGGTACGTGATTGTCTGCACCGTGCAATAATGCTTGCCTGTAGAGTGCAACACCTTGGCCTGTCAGAGTGAAACCCCTTGCCGTTTACTCATATCCTGTTAGATCAGTGTACCACGTAAACAGTGCCATCAAAGCGCAACAATAATTGTCCGCTGGCAAAGATTTTGCCCAAACGAAAAGTGGTCGGATATTCAAGACTTCGTTTCAAATCGAATCATATGACACACAAGTCTTCGCTTTTCTAAAAAAAAATTCGCCATTTTTGGCGCTGGCTGTAAGCAGTCACATTTTCACGCCCCGCCGAAAAGGGACTGCACTCTGGAGTCTATCGGTCGTTTTGTTCATACAGGTGCTGATTCGAGCTTATGTATTCCTGTGAAATACTCTGTGAACGTAAGACGACCGATTTTTCTTCGCAAAAAGACTGGTTCGTAATCTTACCAAAAGTAAAGATAAGGTATTTATGTGGCATGCGTAACAAAAGTCCTGATTTTGTGTAGATCCAACCCGGCAGGGGCAAAATATTTGTGCTGGCCTTTTTCTCGTTCCCCCGTCCTTGATATCACCCAGGGTGGTGGAAAAGGACGTTAACACCCCCGCCCCTTTAGATCCAAGCGCCTTCATTTAGATTTTCGTACAAAGAGAGCTGGTAACCGATAGAGAACGAGTTTGACTGAGAATTTGCGTCCCCTTTACCGGATGTGGCAAATGTCACATCGCAAAGTTCATTCATTCATTTATCCATTCATTTATTTGTAAAATCCGAACGTAATGATTACTGCTTATTTGTGTGTTTGCCCATCTGGTTGTCTGCCTCCATGTTCACTTCGCATTTAATAATTACAGCTCGAAAGTCAAGAAGGGGAAGTAATTGAAAGTAGGTTTCCCCATGGCGCTTCGGATGCCTGTACCTGACGTTGGTAATTTACTAGCGCTGTGACGCGTCGCCCAGAGCATGACAACAATTCATGTCACGCTGCAAAATGTGACGAGCCTCGCCGGCAAAGGGCCTTTGAGGGGCCACTTAAACGGTGATTTGTCACCTTTACAGCGACCAACTTAAGGATGAGCACCCTCACCTCAGCCCCCTCCCCCCCCCTCCTCGTCAGCCAAAGAAAACGTGTTACAAACAGAACCTGCAACCTTTGCGTCAGTAAGCTCCTCAAAGACTATCTTAGATAAATAGTGGGACAATTAATAATATTTTTTAAAGACAAAACTCCTTGAATATTGTACTGCCCACGATGCTCTACGATGTCAAACCTGGCCAGAGGGCGCAGAGCTACAGGTGCAGCTTTGAGGTAATCGTCAAGACCTGGAGAAGACCGTGGGATTCGTCATGGCGACCGAGCTGCAGATCTGACGCAACCAGTCAAATCGACCGCAGAAAAATAAAAAAAGAAGACGGCACGGCAAAACAGCTCTCCTTTTGGCGGACGCCATTTTTTGGGGGTTAGGCTATGAAAACAAAGGTTCTGGATCAGCTTGAAGTAAAAGACCTGGAACCGCGATGGGCAAAGAGGCAGCGTATCCGCTTTCCTTTTGTTTTGGCTTTTATTGCATCACTAATGTTGATGTTACTGTCGACAGGGGGTCCAGATGATGCTTTACTGTCAAGCTTGCGGTGGCTGGCTCTGTTGTCATGGGATTTATGGCTTTTTTTTTGGGGGGGGGGGGGGGGTCAATGTCTGCGATTGTACTTTACAGATCCATGCCTTTGTCTAGAGATATGTACTACAGTATAATTATTTGCCGGTTTGCCGTGAGCTGGTTTTGAAAAAAAACAAAACACAAAAAATTATCAGTATTTGCTATGAAATGAATAAAAATCGTCATTTAAAATAAATGACATTTGCGAATTAGCCGGGCTTCTCTTTTTCTGTTCAGTTGGTCTGTCCCACAATCAGTGAACTTCAGCCTTCATGGCAGAAAGTCGCTGACGCAAAATGAAATAAAATTTGAGATTTTTACGTTCGCCAAACGTTCGCCTCACGCAGATTGCAGATTCTTCCCATTCACAAAGCAGACAGTTTCCATTTTAGCAACCACCTTCTGTAACCTACCATCCCACGATCCAAAGCAAAGTGAGTTTTGGACTCTCTCTCTTTCTCTCTCCCTCCCCCCCCCCCTCTTCCCCCCCCCCACCTCTCTCTCTCTCTTCCCACGACAGTTTGGAGCACGTAGGATTTCACCTCCGCCAGATCTCGTTTGCCAGTAAACACGGAATGTCTTCCTCTTCAGCCAAAAACCTCAAGAAATGCGGAAAGAAATAAATCGGACCGCCCTTGTCTTCAGGTATTTTATTTGTACGAAACAACTGTTTAAGTTCTCTGTACGGCTTTGTTACCAGGAGGGAGTGCAGGTGAGGGCCGGTGAGGTGAAAAGTCGGGGAGGACCGCATTCCTAGTGAGAATACTGGAGAGGGGTGAGGCAGGCATGTTTCACAGTTTGCAAAGAAGAAGGAGTTCAAAACTTGCAGAGAAACGTCCTTGGCCTAAAACAAGAACTTGCACTGGTGAGGGCAGATGACCGGCCCTACTACCTTGACAAGAAACCTGTTCTCGTCCGGCAGAGACGGATTACAAGAGGCAGCAATCGATGACGTGAGGCTGCAATAGATTACAGGAGGCAGCAATAGACTGCAGGAGGCAGCAATAGTTTGCAAGAGGCAGAAATAGACTACATCAGGCAGCAACAGATTACAAGAAGCAACAATAGATTACCGTGCAAAAATAACAGATTGCAAGAGGCAGCAATAGAATGCAGGATGCAGCAATAAACCACAAGAAGCGATAGAGTTACAGGAGGCAGCACTGTATTATTGAAGGCAGCAGTCGATGACATGAGGCAGAAATATATTACAGGAAGCAGTAGATTACAGGAGGCAGCGCTGTATTACAGGAGGCAGCAATAGATTAGGAGGCAGCAATAGATTACATTACAAGAAGCACCAACAGATTACAAGATGAAGAAATACTGTACAATGCAAGAGGAGACAACAAGACATTACAAAAGGCTGGCAACGAAGAGCTGTCTATTTCAACATGGTTGTCAGTTGTATATTATGTGCAGTACGGTGCTAAAATACCAACACGTCAAACTACATATTAACGAGACGAGCTTTATTTTATATAAAGCAAACAAACAAACAAACACAACAACAACAACAACAACAACAACAACAACAACAACAACAACCGCAGACACCGTGATATCGTCATCACGGCGTTCCTCTACTGGTTACGAAAATCAGAAGTTACTGTCTGACTTTAGTGTCAATCCAGCCTTCTGAACCTGTGTCTGCCGAGACATGCCAACTTTTATTCAGTTACTGATTTCCAAACAAATAACGCGAGCTGGCTGGTGTAAATTCCCAGCAAGTACTAATGACACATCATTTATTGTGTTGAAATAGACGCAATCAGTGTACATGCAGAAAACTTGACTACACAGGCCTAGATCACAGATCAGTAAAACCGGTTCGCGCGAACTCGGTACCTGGCCGCAAGAGTACACAAAAAACTGACGACCGCGTCGGCTTCTTCAAAAATTGTTCGCGAACAGTTGACACCGAGAGAGAATTTTCCGAAGCATTCCAGCCGACTCTGCAAACTGCCGACAACCCTTTTCTCCTTGGCGCGTTCGTTTTGCATCTGCAGGTTCAAACGTTCAGGTGCGAGGGCTGTGTCTCGCTTTCGCCATAACCATCCATCTTCTTCACCCCCCCCCCCCTTTCCCCATCCCCCCTCCACCAGCGCCCCCCCCCCTCCTCCTTAAAGCTCTTCCTTCTCCTTCTTCCCCATCTCCTCCGTTGCCCTCTTCTGTTGTAGGCAATCTTGAAATGGATCTGCATTTCAAAATCAAGACACCTGCCTCTAATACACACACGAAACAGAGACATATAATGATAGTTGAGAAAAATGAAACGGGAAAAGAAGACCAAAAAGAAAGAAAAAAAAAAAAAAAAAGAAAGAAAAACAAAAACCTTCTGAAATGGTTTCGGTGCCCAGCATAGCAACCCCGCTTTCTGATTCCTTCAAAAGAAAGAAGAAGAAAAAAATCAAGACACGAATGATGATGCTTAAACTGAACGGCGAAAAAACTATGACTCAGACTGTTAACAGTCTGTTGCAAGTATCCTGGATAAAACAACACTGGACAACAACAACAACTTGACACCAACTGCAATCCGAGATGTATCCCTAGGCTGTTGATTGATTCAGTTTCGTCGAATTCCGATCACTTGCGGAGAAACATGTATTCTCACTATCAAAAGGTGGGTGGGTGTTTGGGAATTTAACGTCCTTTTCCACCACGTAAGTGTGATATCATAGACGGGGCAACGAGAAAATGGGCCAGCACAAATATCTGGCCCCAGCCGGGACTCGAACTCACGACCCGAGTATTGAGAGTTCAACGCTCTACCATACGGCTATCCCCGGCTCCCCTCTCACTATCAAGAAATGTATCTCCTTATCATGGAGCCGGGCCGGGTGGCCGCGGAATGGTAGAGCGTTGGACTTCCAATGCTCGGGTCGTGAGTTCGAATCCCGGCTGGGGGCAGATATCATTTGTGCTGGCCTTTTCATCATCGTTGCCCCGTCTTTGATATCAGCCGTATCAGTGGTGGAAAAAGAACGTTAAACTCCCAGATGCCCCCCCTTATTGATCATAGTAAGGGAGATCACTGAGCACACGCTGCCAATTCTCAGGTTACAGGGCCCTTGCGAATCACTGAATGGAACCTGGGTATACGCCCGGTTTTCTCGCAAGCACGTGATGCGCGCAGTCGAGCAGGAAGACAGCCTGCCGTAACCTCAAAAATGGAAGCGTGCAGCGGCGGTGCCTCAAAGAGAAACTGCTTCAGTAAGCACAACCAAACACGTTTAGGGAAAAAAAAAAAAACAACCAAAAACCCGTACCGCAAAGAAAAACAAAACGCCAGTGCGTTCCATTCACACTGGGGGTTAGGTCAAGTTACAGGAAAACTGCTACTGACTACAGTAACTTCTCTCCGCCACAGTCTAACGGATTTGGCTCGGAAAATATGCGGCCTCATCGTGTATGTAAGCTATTTGCAGACGTGATAAAAAGCAAAACACAAAAACAAAGACAAAAGACCCGAACTCATTCTTGCCTCATCATCTTGAACGCCGGAGAGAGCCTGAGAGAGAGAGAGAGAGAGATCACTTTTCACACCTCTTTCCGTCTGCCTACCGCGCTGGAGAAAATGGAAGAGATACCTGTCTTCAACGCAGAAGAGCTCTGCACCTAAAATTAGCACCGCGGCACGTGCAGACCTGGAGAGAGGCCAGGTAGACTGGGAGAAAAATGAGGAAGGACGAAAAGGCGTTAAAAAAATCGTAGGAGACGAGAAAGACAAATATTTACATCACCGGAAGAAGAAATTCAGCTTTTTCTTCCATCGAAATCTATGCGTACGGCCGGAGACGGGTGGCGAAAACATTTGGATTTAGATGAAGCTGGCTACAGGCTGGGGGTAAAAAAAGTGACTGCCGTACAAATTTCAGGTAAACACGGGAAGCTCCAGTCTGCTGCTGAAGGGGAAGGATTGCTCATCCTGTTAAAGTGGGTTTTAAATTAAAGATGAAGTATGGTATGGTATGGTATGGTATGGTATGGTATGGTATGGCAGACTTCTCCTCGCCGCTCATATCCATCTCTACTTAAATGCTCATGGTGTCGCAGGGCTGGAGGACGAAGCAGTGAAAGCCTGCTGCCGCTAAGCGCTGGGGAGTTTGGGAGTTTAACGCCCTTTTCCACCAGGCATGCGTAATATCAAAAGACGGGGCAACGAGAAAGAGACAAGATAAATATTTTGGATTCGAACTCACGACCCGAGCATTGAAAGTCCAACGCTCTACCATTCGGCTACCCCGGCTCCCCTGCACTGGGTTCTTTGCAACCAATAAACAACAACAATAATAATAATAATAACAACTGTGCAGTATTGTGCAGGCGCTTTACCCAATTTCTTGAGGGGAGCCGGGGTGGCCAAATGGTAGAGCGTTGGACTTCAAATGCTTGGGTCGAGAGTTTGATCCCGGCTGGGGCCAAATATTTGTGCTGGCTTTTTCATCGTTGCCTCGTCTTTGATATCACCCGTATGTGGTGGAAAAGGACGTTAAACCCCCAAACACACACCCACCCACCCAATTTCTTGAATACGTATCTTAAAATTCTGCACAATGCAGCTTTAACTTTTTTTTTTTTTTTTTTTAAAAAAACGCGTTCAACGGAACAGCTGTGGTTACCCGGCAGACGTGGGTAGTGACTAAGAGTCAGCGGGCCTGTGGAGTAAGGGTAATCGAGTTCCGACATAAGTAGGAACGGAATTGAAACGAACATCGTCAGCTGTGAAAATGGTCCCCAGCCGATTAAGTGATAATCCAAGCTAGAAGCTCGCTCATTTTACTCTACTGGGAGGTGTGCCAGTTTCGAGACCGAGGAAATTGGGCTGAGATGCTATAACGAAGGGGTCTGCCTGCTGGCTCTGGGCCGTCCTGGGCATTGAGTTCAAATCCCCTTAAAGGACAGGCGGAAATTTGAGTGGGGTCTTTTCCCTGAAAATCGAAATAAATCAAAATGCACTAGGAGAATCCTGTATCTCTGAAGAGCCCAAGCAAACAAAACACTGGCAAACAGATGCGGGATTTTCTCAAAAAATAAACACTTCAGTTTCTAGTACGGGAGACAGAGTTTCACAGGGCACAGAACCTGTTCGGAAGACAAGTAAGGTCTGAGTGAAAATTACAATGTTCGCCCGGATAGTGTGGTTCATTTCAAAGAACAACCTCCCCTCTCTAACGGTGATTGCAAAAGGTGCACGATGACTCATCTCGGGGGGGGGGGGGGGAGAGAGAGAGAGTTGCCATTTTAGTTTTGTCTTAAGAATTGTGACATTTATTCTTATACGTAAGCCGTGTTTTTTTTTTTTCTTGTTTCCAGAGAGAGAGAGAGAGAGAGAGAGAGAGAGAGGCACCACACACACACACACCACACACACCACACACACACACACACACACACACACACACACACACACACACACACACATACACACACACAAACACACACGATCAAGATTTGGGGACCCGGGTAGAGCAGGTGTTTGACTGATGGCCGGGTTCACCGAAGCGTATCTAAATAAAAGAAGGGCACAAAATTAATTATCACGAGCACGCTTCTGAACTGACAAAGCGCTTTCAGTCGCATAATAAATTATGGATATAAGTATTTCAGTTTCAACCTGCGGCTACAGCAGAGAGAGAGAGAGAGAGAGAACTGACGATCCTTCATTCCAATTATTTTACAGAGAGAGAGAGAGAGAGATAGAGAGAGAGAGAGAGAGAGAGAGAGAGAGACTGACAGACAGACAGACAGACAGACAGTGACAGAGAAAACGATCCTTTATTCCAATTATTTTACAGAGAGAGAGAGAGAGAGAGAGCAGATGAGGGTCGTCCCTACAGTCAAACAGAACACTTAACCTGCAACGCTCAGTGATGATCTTGTTTTTTGACACCTTAACCTTTCACCTGCCCCGATGGTATCTACATAACCTTTTGCAAGCGTTTACATCAACAGGGGAAGATATCACTATGGAGCAGGTTGCTGTAGCGTCAATAAACACGCTTGTGCGAAACGGCGGCTAAAAGAGAGATCAGAGTGCAGAAGATTGCACCAGTGCAAACACACACGACCAGTGGGTGTGTATTTGGTTAGGGCGCACGCTTTGCCCCTGTGAGACGGCAAAACACTAGTCTAGCAGGTGACACGAAATGCAAGCGCTTCTCGTGTATCAGTGTGACACCGTTCATTCGGGCCGATCGTCGGGGGTTCTCTCCGGGTACTCCGGCTACCTCCCCCTCTGCTTTGGAAATGTTCAACCCTTAAAAAAAAATAAAAAATCTTTAAATGCAAATCTGATTTCCGAAACTTAAATTGCTGAGCTGACCTTTTGAACCGCGTGACTGTAATGTGTTCATGTCCAGTGTGTGTGAGAATGCGCGTGGTTCACGTGAGCGTGCGTGTTGGGTTCAGTTCAATTCAGCCAATTCGAAGAATTGGGTAAAGCGCCTACTCAATATGCAGTTATTATTATTATTAGCTATAGCCGCTCATGTATGAAGGAAGAGTTGCGGTCTTCCTCAATAGGTAAACTGTCGCTGCTTCGTCCTCCAGCATTGCGGCGCCTTCAGACGGATTCGTGCGCTTTTGGTTGAATCAAGTTATACGAAATGTTTGCATTGAGGTACATATGACAGTTTTTGTGCACCTAACTCAGAACAAACCGCACACTTGCCTACCCACTTTTTGGGGCCAGACGTACGACCCGCCCTGGATTTGACCAGATGTATGCACCTGTGGTGGTAGGACTCGATACATCAAACAGTTTCAAGAGAACAGATTTCATGCGTGCGGCACACACTTTTCTTGAAGTTTGTAGGTTTGTTGTAAGCTATATGTCAGTCAGTCTGCAACAACGCAGCAATACACTTGTGTTGTCCAGCCGTCATGTGGAGATCAGACCCGAAAACAATCTTTCGCACCTGTGGACCTCCGTATGAAAGCTAAGCAAAATAAGCTATAAAAAAAAAAAAATACTGTATAGACGGTGCTGTGCCTTGAGACTCGCCGAAACTTCAGACACAGACTGACAACGACCGCATAAATAAGACCCCGACACACACAAGCAAAAACCATAAAGGTGCACTGGTGCACACAGTCTAGGCTTCAATTAGCGAGACGCGCCAACCTACAATTTACCCGTTCGTGGCCGACATAGTAAATGACTGACGCGTGTGTTTTATGATGCACTGCTGCGCACCTGTCCTTTACCCCCTCCTTCCCTCGCGCCTGCCCCCTTCATACACTCCCCGCCTTCCCCACCACGGCCCCCCATACACTATGACTGATGAGGACATGGGTGTGTGATAGGTTCAGTGGTTGAATGAAATAAACGACGATGTGCTGTTCCTTTGCAAACTGAACTTAGCTGATATGGCCTGTATGCTAATAATATTAATAATGGATATTTATACAGCGCTTATACTCAGCGAGCTCTTACAAAGTTAAGAAAAATCAGATGAATAAAATAAAAATAAAATCTTCTAAAATGGCCCGCATAAAATAATGCCAGAGAGAACAATAAAAGACAGCAATTGTGGCACACACAGACACAGACAGACCGTCACACCGACACACACACACCGCGACACACACGCACACACACACACACACACACACACACACACACACACACACACACACCGCACACACACACACACACACACACACACCAAAAGCACAATAACCAAACAAACACCCCAAAGGCTGTACCGGTCGCTCCGCCCTTGCGGCAGTCCGGCTGTCAGACAAGAACAATGGCCATAAACACTGGAGTGAAGAGGGATGCATGCATGTCAGTATGGTTGTAAATCGTCCCTCCTCTTGCACTCTCAGGTACAATCGTGAACGCAACTTGCCTGCATGGAGTACACAAAAATTATCCAAACTGCACCGACTGACCCGATCAGGATGCCTCCCCCCCCCCCCACAGCCCTACAGTGTGCGCGATAGGCGTGATAACACAGCATACGAACCATGCATGTGTGTATTCTTTTTCTGTATCTCATTTCGATGTATGTATGTATGTATGTATGTATGTATGTATGTATGTATGTATGTATGTATGTATGTTGTATGTATGTGTGTATATGTATGTATGTATGTATGTATGTATGTATGTATGTATGTATGTATGTATGTACGATTACACGTATATGAGTGTACTTTATGTTTTGTCTGTATACCCGTCTGCCCATATATACAATAACTGTGTATAATACTATTGTGTGCATTTGAAAACGCCAAAAATAGACCCCCCCCCCCCGAAAAACAAACCAAACAAAAAACTCCAACAACAACACACCCCCCCCCAAAAAAAAAAACAAACAACAACAACAACAACAACAACAAACCAATAAACAAAAACCAAACAAAAAACTCCAACAACAACACACCCCCCCCAAAAAAAAAACAAAACAAAAACAAACAAAACAAAACAAAAACACCCAAACCAACCAACCAAACAAACAAACAAACAAACAAACAAACAAATAACAACACAAAGCAACCCCCAAAAAACCAACAACACAAAAACCCAAACAAAAACAAAAAAAACAAACAAGCCACAAAAAAACTCAACACAAAAACACACAACATACGAACACTTGATACAAGAGTCTAAGCGCCACTGACTTGAAAGGCAAATAATAATGTTCTTTGACCCTTTGACAGTTAAGCTAGTTCCGTGATCATCGTAAGCCGGCGCGAATAAAGTTGCGTACGTCGAAAGTACTGTGCATTACCCGCGCACGAATGCATGTACCTGTCAGCCGCACCGACTGCACTGTTTAGTTTAGCTAAGGAAGTGGACCTCACATGCACACTGCAGTTGCCGGACTGCACGCACCTGCACAAATTCCGCCAGAAGCCAGTAGAGAAGCCAGCTGCACACCTGTCAAAACTACGGATCAGGCATACAGTAATACTGCGAGCAGCAACTGAGCCGATATTTACCATGAAGCAGTAGTACTGAGTCACTAAGACTTTTGCTGGATAGGCCCAAAGAGAAAATACAATGATTACGTCACACAGATTACACAGATCATACAAAGCCGATCCAGTCTAGTTCTGGTATGGTACCATTGGCCAAAGGTGACAAAATGGCAGTTTTCAAGTTCTGCAGAAAATCGGCTGCTTAGACCTGGGGCACGGCTTCCAGCCTCAAGCTGCTAAGACCCGCGGCACTTCCAGCTGGGGAGTGCATCCCGCGTGCTACAACTTCACGCAGACTGTCACAGTCTCCGAGTGTACGGTGTACAGCGGTTATTCTCCATTTCGCTTGTGAACACGTATATCTGTTCATCCGTCATCCAGATACTAGTACGAGGGCGTGATTTAATGCTTTTACTGTGACACGCTCGCTCCAGATATAGACTGCAGAGAAATTAATTAGAATCGCGGCTCGTTAACCGCAGATCTGTCGCGGGCTGTCAAATGGAGATGCACGTGCAAATCCATCATCGGCGTGATGAAATACTACCATGACACGGCCGCCGCAGCTGCACCGGCTATTTAATGGATACGTGCAAGTTGCCTAAGGGAGTGTTCAGAATTTATCATCGGCCTTGACCCATTTGTGTCACAATCAGCGCCAGAGGAGTAATCGTTAAATGTGTATGAAACTCTCTCTCTCTCTCTCTCTTGTAGTTTAGTGCATAATACCTTTTATACCTTTTATATTTTGCTCCCTTTTTTTCCCTTAGTAGATAGTCTCTGTAGTATTAGCAACGGCAAGTTTGCAAACTGGCGAATTTCTGTCAAAACTTTTACCGTTGATAAATAAAGTTTCATCATCATCATCATCATCATCATCATCATCATCTCTCTCTCTCTCTCTCTCTATCTATATATATTAGGCACTGTCGGTCAGCCTCGGTTTAAAAACAGCCTCTTCAAATATCTATTAGCCAACAAATAACCGATAATGATAAAACTTGAAGTACATACCATATGTATACCGGGTCTTTGCAGCTTGAGGTAACTGTGTGTGTGTCGTGCGTGCGTGCATGCGTGCGCACCTGTGTGTGTGTGTGTGTGTGTGTGTGTGTGTGTGTGTGTGTGTGTGTGTGTGTGTGTGTGTGTGTGTGTGTGTGTGTGTGTAAAGTTTCATGTTCCAGTTTTAAGTATGTTCGAACGTAATGTTTGGGGGGTGGGGAGGGGGGTGGGGGTGTTTTTTCGAAACGGCAAGTTTCAAAATTGGTCACATGACCATATCTTCCACCGTTTTCAAATAAAGTTACAGTGTATTTCTCTCTCTCTCTCTCTCATGCTACACCCCCCCCCCCCCACTTCCTCTAGAGCTCTTGAACACTGAAAATTAACCTGCGACTCACCATGACTCACTTACTTTCAACTCATCAACGCTCCGGGAGTTCATAGCAGATTGGCTGCGTTCAGCAGAGCAGGCAAGAGGAGGGGGCCCGCCTGTTTTGGCACCCCCTAGCGGTTACGTGCTGCTAATGTTTGATAACGCGAACGCGGGAAAGCGGGCAGGTACTCATACTGTGTAATGAAGCGTACAATGTTTTCGCTAATTGCGGGGCTTTCGTCCCATTAAATTCGACAGGTGTAAAACGTAAGGGTGTTCTAAAAACGGTGGAGAGGGAATTAAGGGGTCGTGGGGATGGGAGGGGGAAGGAGAGGGGGGGGGGAGTGTTTTGGTTCCTAACTAGGAGCGAGTGAAGCATAAGTGCGTGGGCTGACATTTTAGTGGAACATCCACTCCTTTGGTTTGACGGGCACATTACAAAAAAATTCAAATAGAAATGGCCGATTAATTGGGGTAGCTTTATCTCAAGATTTTTTCTTTATGCTACGCAGGTGGGTGTGGGTGCTGATGATGTTTCGACTAAAACGAAAAGAAAAGAACCGAAACTACCCCCCCCCCCCTACACACAAAAACAACAACCAAAAAACAAAAACCAACCAAACAACAACAAACAACAACAAACAAAAACAAACCAAACCAAACAAAAACAAACAAAAACAAAACACGATAAAAACAAAAACAAGAAACAACCAAACAAAAACAACATCAAAATCCAAACAAAACAAACAAGCAACCAAAACACACAGAAAACAAAACAAAACAATCAAACAACAACAAAACAACAAAAACCCACACAAAACAAACAAAGCAAACAAAAACCAACCAGCCAACTACCCAAACAAACAAAATAAAACACCAAACCCTATTCTCACCCCCCCCCCCCCCCTCGTCCCCCCACCTATCCCCCTCAAGCGAATGATCTAGATCTCAACTGTTTTGTGACACATGTAACGCTTACAGCAATCTGCCGACGTCAGTGCAAACTGGGAAGGCGTTTTATATCCTTGGTGTAGCGATGCATACAAAATGCCTATTTGCCCGAATTTGTCAGCTCAATTTACGATCGACAAATGCCTATTGTAACCACCACCAGTACGGCATACTTTTTAAAAAAAAAACTCGTTCGCTCCAAATATTCCTTTTCAGAACATATGCACTTCAAGGCGTTACATTAACAGCACTGTGTTCATTTTTGTAACATATACACGCTTACACTTTCTTCACGCTTCGTAACCAGTAAACCGCGTTGGCTAGCACAGCTGGTTTAAACAGTTTTTATTCACCTTGAACAAACAGAAAATACACCCACACAACTTCCACAATGCCGAGCACAAGTTAAAAACGTATGAATGTGCTCATAAGTACAGCTCATAAAAAACACACCTTTGCATCACTCACAAAGAACTTAGCTGAGGGCCAACATCTGTTAACATTATAAAAAAAAAAAAATTAATAAAAAACCGTGGTTTCCATTACCTGTGCCTTTAAGGAGGGGTGCTAAAAAGTGTGTGTGGGCGGTATGGGTGTGGAATGATATCCTGTACCTTAGTAGTTCGTTGTATGTTTTCAGCTGCTCTGGAAAATCTCACCTGGACAGGGCCGCGTAATGTGAGATACGTACGTGTGACTATAAGTGTCACCGAGGGATCAGTAAGTTCCCAGCATTAAACACACACACACACACACACACACACACACACACACACACACACACACACACACACACACACACACACACACACACACACACAACACCACCCTATGAAGCTGCCTTTCCAAACGAATGGAGACATTTATCAGAAGGAAAATTCACCGCCGCTGCTGCTCTCCATGAACTGATTGAGGTAAGTAGCAGGCGCTATACTTTGTATTCCTTTCTTTCTTCCCTGATAAAACTACTTCGCCGAAAATTTCGGAATATATGCGTCTTGTCTATTGTCCTCTATTGTGTGTGTGTGTGTGTGTGTGTGTGTGTGTGTGTGTGTGTGTGTGTGTGTGTGTGTGTGTGTGTGTGTGTGTGTGTGTGTGAGAGAGAGAGAGAGAGAGATGATGATGATGATGATGATGATGAAACTTTATTTATCAACGGTAAAAGTTTTGACAGAAATTTGCCAGTTTGCAAACTTGCCGTTGCCAATACTACAGAGACTATCTACAAAGGAAAAAAAATGGAGCAAAATATAAAAGAAAAAATTCAACACAGAAAATTATGCACTAAACTACAAGAAATAAAACCATAGAGAAAATCGTCCATCAGAGAGAACGAACGAACGAACGAACGAACGAAACTTTATTTTACAAGGATAAAAGATTAGGTACGCAGACCTGTCTTACATCTTGTCCTTGCTAGGCTACTGATATATATACAAAGTAAGCAAAGTAAGCTCCAACTAGGTAGAGCATACAGAGAGAGAGAGAGAGAGGGTTATGGGTTACGGATGGGTATACGGATGGGTGGGTGGGGCGGGGAGGGGAAGGGAAGGGGGAGGAGGGGGCGAGGCCGGAAGGAGGTGTGCGGAAAGGTAGATCGTGGTAATTGGCTTGGAAGTGTTGTAGACCAGCACCTACCTATAAGTCCCACTGGAGAGTATTTTCTCACCTGGGGGTGCAAATTGGAGCTACCTGATGACAGGTGAAGGAGACGTGCGGAAAATGCTTTTGACGTGGCCAGCACCGACATACTCTCTCTCTCTCTCTCTCTCTCTCACACACACACACACACACACACACACACACACACACACTCGGCGTCTCACGAGTCACGTGCAAACTTTCGCAGCATGTGCATCTTTGGAGCGTTGCAGGAGCAAATACGAGCCACCATACTCTGTTAGATTCGTGGATTTTTTTTATTTTTTTTTTGGATGGGGGGGGGGGGGGTGTGGGGGGGCGTGATGGGGGCTGAGGTGGGGGGTGGGGCTGAGGGTGGGGGGTTGGGGCTGAGGGTGGGGGGCTCAGGTTACTAAGTTCGAACTCTGGCTATGTTAATACAAACCCTTACATTTGTTCAGACTATTGAAGGAGTCCATCTTGAAAATCACCTTCAATTAATAAAACAAAGCCCGGAAATAAGCTGTGTGGATTTACCTCAAGTAGGACAGTAAACCAAAGCAAAGCAAAGCAGTTAAGAGTGGACCCGACTCCTACCAACATCGAAACACGTGTGCACCCAACCGGGGGGGGGGGGGGGAAGTGACATCAAGCGAGTGACAGATTACGTTAGACTGAGAAACGTTACAAAACGTAACCCCTCGTGTAAGATCACACAGCTCTCTGCTCTCTGACAAATTGTCAAGAAGCCAGCCCCCAACCTTGTCACGGAGCCATAACAACCCCTCCAGCCACGCGTGAAGGTCACTCAGGTGGAAACTGACGAGGAGGATCGCTCATCTGTAACCGTTGTCAATCAAGCGTACACGGTCGGTGCTTCAAGCAACACCTTTTCGCCAGTCAGGATCACGCAGTCCTACGGAAAGTGGCAGTAGGCGCAGGAGGGTGGGTGGGTGGGTGTTTGGGTGTTAAACGTCCTTTTCCACCAGGATGTGGGTAATATCAAAGACGGGGCAGCGAGAAAAATGCCAGCACACATCTTTGGCCCAAGCCGGGATTCGAACTCACGACTCGAGCATTGAAAGTCGAACGTTCTACGACTCGGCTATCCCGGCTCCCAGTAAGGCACAGGAACCCCCCCCCCCCCCAAAAACAAAACAAAACAACCAACCAAACAAACAAAAAAAAAACAAAAAAACAAAACAAACAAACAAAAACAACAACAACAACAAAAAACAGCAACAACAACAACAACAGCAGCAGCAAAAAAACAAAACAAAACAAACAAACCCCCCAAAAACAAAAGATGGAGAGTCACAGTCACAGTGTTGTTTGAAGAAGGCTGTTTAACTTTTTGGACGAAAGAAATAACTGTACATCATAATTTTCTAGGGGGAACAAGAGTATGCAGAACACAGCCCGTGGGCCAGTACTGGAAAAAATAAAATGCACATCAAGTTATATTGCGGCGAGTTACGAATGACTGATCTGCACAGAGGTATAACCAATCTCCGCACGGTCGTGCAGATGCAATTAAACAGGAGAAAACTGAAAGAAAACGCGACAGGTATTTTCAGTCCGCGTGGCCTGCGCCCACCCTCATCGTCCCTCATCGCCATCAGGAGGGGACTCTGCCAAGAGATGCGTGACCATGCGTAACGGGTCCCTGGGCACGGTTGAATGAAGCCGCAAACATGCCATCGAGTACGGCAGCCGGGAATGTTGAGTGCGAGCCGGTGATGCTGAGAACTGAGTACAGCCTATGATAGTGGTCAGGGAGGACAGTAGCTGGGGCCTTTCACACGGGGACAAAAACACATGCACTTGGCGATCCACAGCCAAGTCGCCCACTTTACGACTGAGAATTGAATTGTTGACCCTGAGAGTGAAAGCTCGTACGTTTGGCCTTGACCCCGCTTCCGTCACAGTAGCTTCTGACTCACGTGCCTTCCGCGCCGGTGAACTAGGTCCTGCACTGATGGCCGTGTAGCGAAGGGCTCTGTGGGAACC